>JAOWAY010460440.1:0-13024 GCA_028565895.1 Goniobranchus geometricus | reverse complement strand
GAGAGAGAGAGAGAGAGAGAGAGAGAGAGAGAGAGAGAGAGAGAGAGAGAGAGAGAGAGAGAGAGAGAGAGGATTGATTTATTTTTTAAATTCTTTTGAATATGTTATGGACAAAAACATATGAGCTGTAAAGAAAATTAAAATATCACATTTTTGTCTATTTTCTTTGTCAGTGCCATTACTTCACAATGTCATAGAGTAGGGATTTTGTTTCATTTAATGTGCGTTATAATCACAGCAATTCTTTTGAAAAATTCTTAAGATTTGTGAAGACCATTTGATTGCCACATTTCTAGGTTTAAAAAAACTGGAATGGAAAGTTTTATAAAACAAATAAGTTTTTAAAAAAAGCAAACCTATTGTGAAAAATTTACATTGATGAATGATAAAGAAGAAGAGGAGGATGAATGGTTCTATACAAGTAGATGTCATCAGTTACAGATAAATGGAGATGAAAGCAAATTGCTTTTATGAGGAGCTCTTCTAATGCAAAAGGGACAGTGTTGAACTGATGTTTATCTGTCCTATTTCATTCTTTTAAAAAGGATGTCTGGCATAATCCCTGAGTAAGAAGGAAAGGAAGATACCATTTCATAATTTTGTTTTAAGATCTGCAGTTGGGTGTATGATTAAAGTTTATGAGATAAAACATGAGTATCATTTTTATAACAAGTGTGTGGAATTGAAATCGATGGTTTTTTTAAAAATCCTCATTTTGTTCAATTGTCATAGATTGCACAGCATCTGTTTGCCTCTGGTGATGGGAAATTGCCAGATTCTATCAAGGATGAAAAGCTACAGTCTTTGTATACGACAAGTGTGGAAGCAAAGGACAAAGAAGAGAAAGTGAGTACTTGTTAAGATTTAGCAGTATCTCAAAGTTAATGTCTCAGAATTTCTGGGAGATGCTTTGTTTTCTTCATTGCTTTTGTCTTTAAATTGGTCAAATAACAACAAGGCACAGCTTTTCATGGAAATCATAAAATAGTAAAAGATTGAAAGGCTGAACAGTCTATGATGAAGACTTGAACAAATTTTCTTCATCAAAGTATTCAAAGGTTTACTTCGAAATTTCTTTGCACCAATTTTATGTTGTATTTTTAGGATTGATTTGATATCTCATTTGATTGGAGAAATTATTTCACTTCCAACAGCCCATGATGCGCTTTGGTGTCATTCCCAATCACAACACTCCTTACTCAGTGTCGGAATGCAGAAATTTGATGAAAACATTGGTTTGTGGTGTGAAGACAATCACATGGGGCACCCTTAGCTGCAAGTCCTATGGTGGAGGTACCGGACAGTTTTATGTTGTAGAAAACCTATCATTACACTTTGAAAGTTTTGTTTTTTAATTTTTAAATGAAAATGTTTTGCACTGTAATGTTTTCTTTTTTTCTGTGTGTAATTTTTTTCCCTTGTAATAGCGTAATAACAATGTACATTTACGTAAAAAGAGTCATGGCTGATAATATTTAACTTCAAAGCAGAGCTTTGCTTGACAGTAGTGCCCAGAAAACGTGTTGAAATGGTAAAAAATATATTTACAGGAGACTTTCAGGAGCAATTTTCTTCCACTTTTTCTTTATTATCAATGCCACACCTAAAGATTATTTTCACCTTGTTTTAGTCATCACACTTTTAAAATGAAAAATTGCTTTCGTCAATCTGATTAATATTTTAATCATTTTATAAATCACAGGCAATAGTAAGCAGTTTCTACCCAAAGAAATTTTAGTCTATGTACGGCTCCTCAAGTATGCTCTCAAAGCATTGGACATCTATACCATCTGTGTCAATCCTAATGGTGGCCTTTATGTTCGCTCGCCAAGGTATAGTTCCATAGTAACCTGTTACTATGCCTCTTTAATAAAAATATGTATTTTTAAAAATTAACCATAGACATTTCTGAAACTTCCTACAAAATGCGTTCATCATTTTAATGGGTCCTGAACAGATTTTATCTGGTACATCCATGTTGAAGCAATGATATTACTGTCTAAGCTCGATCATAAAAGACTTTGTAACTTTCGTGAGAATTGCTTTAAACTGAAAAATTATGTCAGAGGAAAAAGAGGGAGGGATATTGTGCAAAGGTTAAAATATTTTTGTTATGAAATCTGTCATATTTTACTTTTATTTTAGTTTGCAGACAGTGAAAGTCAAAGAGGAGAAGGAGGCCCTTGAACATTTTGCTGGAATTGTAAGTCATAAAATCAAGTACAAAATCTGATAATCTTTCGTCAATTTGGACTTGTTTACAGATTTTTGATAGCTTCAATGAAAGCATTGATGCACCATTCATTGTATTTCATATCGCCATTTAGTATCACCATTATACAACCGATAATAATTTTTTATTTTTCTGAATTACAGTTCACAATGCTGACTCCTATTTCTTTCAAAGAGATATTCTCATCAGTCATTGAGGTAATATTTTCATCTAAACCTTCTCTACCTGTAAAAAATGTCCGCTTATGTATTGTAAATCCATAAAGCTATGAAACAAGACAGGAAAACAGGAAGAGACCCTGAATTGAGGGAGGGTAGAGACCTTGAGAGATGAAACTGATAAGAGCAAAATTATAATTTCAATGAAACGTCACTTGAACATTAAAGCTTTATATCTGTACTTAATTTGTTTATTCCTGTATTTTCTTTTAAAAGTTTTCTCTTACACTACTGATAAACTCAGTATCATGTGTGTTTGGGATGATTGAAAGTATTGCACATGCTTTGGATTGGGATTTTTATATAAGTATTTATAAAGTGTTTGCAAGAATACATGCAATATTTCTAGATGTGGGGAAATGATTTCTAAGCTCATACGAAAAAGATCTATCCATCCCTAAATTTGATGTTGCAGTTTCTGAAACTCGCAGTCTGCTTTCTCTCAGATTAACCTGTTATTGTTTCTTTTTTATTTTTACCCATTTAGTACATGGTGGACAGAATTCATGGAAACTTTGCCCTTCAGGTAATCTTAAATTTATTTTAGTAGTAGAAGTTGGAAGGTCTGTGGTATAATATTTATGTTTTAACATTCTTTCACAAAATACCAAATCTCTCCATTTAAAACTAGATGTAAGGCTGCTAAAATGGATTTCTTACCTGGAACATTAGGTCTAAAATGAAGCTGATAAACTCATTTTTCTTTTTTTGTCAGATTGTGTAAATGTGATTGATTGATTGATTTAGAAATGAGCCCAATACATCTCATAGGGATGATTTCAGGGCTGTTATGTAAGGGTAGAATATTTTACATTGAAAGTCTTTAACATTCATGTATCAGGAGAAAGAGTCTAAAAATACTAGAGTTTGAACCTTAGATGCATACAGTAGCAGGTTGATGCATCATGGAAATGTGATCAAAGAAGGCATTTGCATAGTGCAAGTTCCAAGGTGTACCCTTGTTTGCGGTACTTTACAATTACAAATCACAATGTGTCACTGATCACAGAGGGTCAGGTAAAAAGCTCTGGGCTAAAGGCTTGGTTGTTCAAATTTTAACAA
Organism: Goniobranchus geometricus; assembly: GCA_028565895.1. NCBI lineage: Eukaryota > Metazoa > Mollusca > Gastropoda > Nudibranchia > Chromodorididae > Goniobranchus > Goniobranchus geometricus. The sequence goes on along the minus strand of JAOWAY010460440.1, from coordinate 9,511 downwards.
AATGAGACCTGAAATTATTTTCTGTTGAAGAAGCAATTTATTTGATATTTCATCACATTACATAGATGAGAATAAGACACTACCAGGTTTAAGACTGTACCTGTGTCAAGTTTGGTCTCTTGCCCATATTATGCCTGAGATAAAAGTCTCAGGATATGTGTTGGTTCATAAAGACCTATATGACTGCGTGCTTAATTTAAATAAGGGTCTCTTGCCTCCAGGTTCAAGAGACAAAAGTTAAAAGAAAGCTATTAATTATCACAAAGAAATTTCTTCTTTGTTTACCAGATTGTTGCCAATTCATTTCTAGCACACACATCAACGTCTGCAACATTTGCCACAATACTTGTCGAGTATCTTCTTGAACGCATTCATGAAATGGGATGTAAGTCTTTTCCATTGTGGTTCTTTGTCCCTTTAAGTAGATTTTTGTGTCTTTGATATATTCAAACTAATGACTTTTGTCAGCAAATGTAAAATGGATAACACCAAGGAATATGTATATAAGTAAAGTCATTTGCATTATCTAATGATTATTTCAGTAGTGACTTGAATTAGTCAACAGTAGTACATAAGGTCATGATACATTATTTGAAAATGATAATGGATGCAATATCTTTTTTGGATGGTCACATTATTTATTAACTTGTCGTAACATTTTTCTGTTACTGACTGATTTCTCTATCTTTAAAAAAAATTGTTTCTACAGCAAATGTTGAGCGCTCAAATCTCTATCTGAAGCTGTTCAAGATGGTTTTTGGATCTGTGTCACTGTTTGCTGCTGAGAATGAATTAATGTTGAGGGTAAATTGTTTACATAAAAACTTTTGTTTTGCAAATTCTAGGGAAAGATTGTATGCATATTACGGGTATTGAAATGGATGCTTTTCACTTTCCCATTCTGATGGTTGCAGGGTTAACTAAAATTCTGCAGCTGTGTTAGAATTTTTAAAAAATGTGAAGCCCAGAATATTGAAAAAGAAATGTTGAAACTCGGATGATCCTTTCATTTAATGGGAGATGAAATTGCTCTAAGCCCACAACCCTTTGTTGAAAAATATGACTTATCAGGTGGTATGATGTCACATTTACTTTTCTTTTAATAATATTTTTTTCCCAGCCACACTTGCACACTATTGTGAATCGCTCCATGGAGCTGGCTCTGTCTGCAAATGAACCATACAACTATTTCCTTCTACTCAGAGCTTTGTTCAGATCAATTGGGGGAGGCAGCCATGATCTACTATATCAAGAGTTTTTGCCCCTTTTGCCAAACTTGTTGCAAGGTCTGGGTTTTGAAATTTGTATGAATCTTTGTGCATGTGATTGTAGAGTGTGAAACTCACCATTTTTTTTTTTTTTTGGTCAAATTGTACTTTTAAACATCAATTTAAGTGTATATGGCAAAGATGTTTTCTGATTTTTAAAAAATTAGTTTTGAGCAAATTTTATTGGAAACTTTAATTCTATCGAAGATGTTCCGAGAACAGTGATTAAAAGATTGTACATTTTATTACCTGACAGATATTGACCATCCAGTCTTGCTAATTTTCCAAAATCAGTTCACAGTGCTACTGTTTAATCAAACGAGTTAACAGCAATGATTTAAAATTATATCTTTTAACTAGCGGCAGAACTTCTTTCAACAAATTTGTCCACAGATGTTTTAATTTTGTGAATTTGATTTCTCTGAAAATGTTTCTTAAATCCCATTAAAATGATTATGGATATTTGAGGTTTTCAAATAGGATTTATTTTAAAAGTTATTGAAAATCTGACTTGTCTGACTGATATATGCTTTTGCTGACATGGAATCTTAGGACTGAACAGTTTACAAAGTGGCCTTCATCGTCAGCATATGAAAGACCTCTTTGTAGAGCTGTGTTTGACTGTCCCTGTGAGGCTGAGTTCCTTACTGCCATACTTGCCAATGTTAATGGACCCCCTCGTGTCTGCTCTGAATGGCTCTCAGACCTTGATCAATCAGGTGAGGAAAACAAGCAAGCTTGTTGCTTAGTGCAACATTGTAAACAGACATGGGCACAAGAATGAAAGGAATAAATATTCTGTTATATATTCCAATTCTGTAAATAACATACACATTTTGGTGTATAGACAAAAATGACATCACTTATGACCACTACATAAACATTCCAAATTTATGTATGGGGCTGGGTGTGTAGATCAACTTTTAGATCGTTCCTTTGGGTAAAATATCATCATGTTTATGGAGGATCTTGAGATGATTATGTAAAGCTAATCACTTATGACCACAACATAAACATACCAAATTTATGTATGGGATGAGGTGTGTAGATCAACTTCTGGATAATTCTTTTGGGTAAAATATTATCAAGTTTATGGAGGGACCTGATTAGACTTTGTAAAATTAATGTTTATTCTGCTTTAAAAGTCAATGGTGGCAGTAGGCTTGAGTTGCTTGTTATCTAAATTTTTTGTAAATCTTGGAAAAATGTTTAATGTTATCGCTAATCATGGAATAAAAGTCATTAATCTTCTACTGTATTTGAAAATATTTTTCACAATCATTTGAACATATGAAATTAGAGTGTTTCTTCATTTTCCCTCTCTCGTCATGAAAGACTTTATACAGTCACAGCAGAAGTCTGTCCATTTTCTTGAAACCCAAAAGTAATGAAAGAAAAAACAGCTGGAAAGCTTTTACATAAAGTTTGTATAAATAAGATTGACTTATTTCAAGTTTGATTCGTATAAAATGAAAGACATCCTGTAAGAGAATTAATTAACTCTCTGTCCCGTTTAATGCTCACAAAAATTAGAATACCCAGACTTGTTTAATGACAAAATTATGTTTACATGTTTCTTTTTTTCACAGGGCCTACGAACCCTAGAATTGTGTGTTGACAATCTTCAACCAGATTTCTTGTATGATCATATTCAACCAGTTCGAGCTGAATTAATGCAGGTAATCATGGCACTATGGAGGATAATGTGAATGTCTGTTGAAATTCTACAACCTTGACAAGTATTTATTTATTGATTGATTGATTTGATTTTTACTTAATTTTCTTTGTTTATGGAGTGGCTCTCAAACCTTCAGTCCAATGTTAAGACCTTGGAAAACACTGTAATGGATAATCATGTGTGGCACATCAAAATGATTCATTTTCTAGATATTTCAATTATCTTGTTTTTTCTCAAGAAACTGTAGAGTCTAATGTACTATTACTGATATTGTTTGAGTGTTTGTCATGGTACTTGATGAATGTTTTCCTTATGGTAAATACATGTGTGATAAATTTCATGTAATTAGTTGCAAATATCCAGACAAATCTTATTTGCATGTTTCAACAGCTTTCATTCTTAATGAACAGGTTAAAAATTATTTTCGCTTCTCCTTTTTAATACTTTTTTCCCCTTCTGCCTCCTGTTGTTCGCCATGTACGTTTTTTCAAATTCTTTTTCCAAGGGCATCTTGTAGAGAAGTAAATTTCCTTTCAAAACAGGCTTGTAAACCAGAAATATTTACAATTTTGTGGACCGGTAGGTGTTTTGGGTGCCAAATTCTCTTCATAGCCCGAATCACAAAGATATAATAATTTTGATTTTCATCTAAGGCAAAAGATGTATATTTCCAGAATCCTTCATGGTTTCATTTGACAATAAGGTTTTTTTGTGTAAAAAATGTTACCTACCATTTTATTACTTCATGACAGCTCAATTCCAAAATTAATCTTACACAAAAATGAGAGCTGATAAAAGATCAATAAAATACTGTAATAATTCCCCATCTTGTTTACTACCGTGTAGGCCTATTACTTGAATGTACTTTATTTATCATAAGGATGGAACTGTTGAGACATGTTACAAATGCTTTCATTTGTTTTTAATCAGAGTATGTGATATACACTTTTTAATTTTGATGAAAGCGTTTTCCTTTCTATCTTAAAATTGGCCAAACCGACATTATTCAGGCATTATGGAGAACTTTAAAAAATCCCCAAGAGGCAACTGCTGCGACTGCATTCAGAGTGCTTGGGAAATTTGGTGGTGGTAACAGAAAAATGTTGCGGGAACCTCAGGTGGTAAGCATATTTCTTGCCTTTTCGATTTAATTTTAGCGTTAAATGGATAAATGTACTTTTTAAAAAGATTTCTCTTTAAAATAACAGGCAACGGGAGAGTCCCAATTCTCTTCTGCAATCCCTATTTGCTTCACTTCCTTTAAACACTTTATTGATTAATATAGGACGCTGTAACAAAAAGTAATCAAATTCTTTAAATCTTAACATTGATTGACCTGAATCGTGATTTTTTCATTCAACAGCTTCAATATAATGCCAAAGAGACAGTTGGACCTTGTGTGAACATCCACTTTGCAGAAAGCAAGTCTCCTATTTCATTACCTGTTGAGAAGGTAATAAACATTTACCCACAGTACAGTACTATGTCTTCGACAAAGAAGTGAAGGAAGGGAAAGATGATGCTTAGTATTTAGCATTTGTAACCACAATTATGGTGCTCAACACGGAAAATTTTCTCCCTGTCTAGCATCAACACAAGATTTCAAATTTTAACAATCCTTGCAGCCTGAAAGGCACAAAGATATTTTGCTCTCACAGTATGACCTTTTTAGAATCTTTTTTTAAAAATTAGGCATGATATCAGCAGGTTTAGTTTTTTTGTTTTTTTTAATCTGTAGCCTTAATTATTTTGTTTGATTTCTAATGTTTTATAATTAATTTCTGTGTCTGGTGAAGTCAGTAAGATTACAAAGACAGTAGTACAAAGACTTGGTAATACAAAATGCTTAAAAATTGTTTTCGAGATTAACTGGCTGGAGGGACTGAATAAATGTTATTTCCTTTTGTATCCTTTCTGTCAGTGATCCCTAATTGCACGTTGGATTTGTAGAGAAATTAGTATTATTTCGAATAAATGTTATCTCCTTTTCTTCATTTCTGTCAGTGATCCCTAATTGCATGTTGGATTTGTAGAGAAATTAGTGTTATTTCGAATAAATGTTATTTCCTTTTGTATCATTTCTGTCAGTGATCCCTAATTGCACGTTGGATTTTTAGAGAAATTAGTCTTATTTCGAATAAATGTTATCTCCTTTTATATCATTTCTGTCAGTGATCCCTAATTGCCCGTTAGATTTGTAGAGAAATTAGTGTTATTCCTCTTATGAATGTTATTTGGAATAAATGTTATCTCCTTATGTATCATTTCTGCAGTGATCCTTAATTGCACATTAGATTTTGTAGAGAAATTAGTGTTATTCCTCTCAAGAATGTTATTTCATTACATTTTCATCAGGCTATTGAATCAGCTCTAGCAGCATTGAAAAGCTCTCAGATTGATTCTTACAACCGACGTCAGGCTTATGATTTGATTCGTTGTTTTCTCATCTCTGTGATGAATCTGGACGATGACACACACACAACAATGCATTTGTTCTCACATGAAAGGTATCTCACAAAAGCCCTTTTTCAATCATATTCTCCTTTACATCATTTAAATGGAAAAGAAAACACTAATTGTTGTATAATGCTAATTATGAGAACGTACATGAGACAGTTTTTGTATCGGGCATAACATTATTTTTATTTGTATCTAAGTAAGTAAGATGTGAATTAATGTCACTATTTTAACATTTGGTTAGGCTTGATCTCCAACTTTTACTGAGTGTGTGCATGTCTTACAAGTAATTGACACTTCCTGTGTATTTCTTTATATTTGACAGTTTCAAGAACAAGGAGATCTGTCCCTCATCATCACAGACTTACAGGAATCCTGATTCATATTCCAGAAAAGTCCATGAGCAAGCTTTGACTGGCATGTTTGGTGAGGCCTATGTAATATCATACTAAAAGATATATCCTCTTTGTGTGGAATGAGATTTTGTTACATGAACTGTTATTTTTTATAATTTGGCTGGAATGCTTCAATGATAGTATATTGCACAGATCTGGATGGGTACTGAAAAAAAAGAAGACTTGTTTACTCATACATCAGGCAAGTTTTATAACCAAGTCGTACACGAAGTATTTGTGTAAATCACTGAAAATATCTTTCCTGTGCTTTTTTAGAATCTTTACCTATGAAAGATTTTATAGTCTAGATGAGGATAAATAAGATGACTTGTTGGAGATTTTGAAATGCAATCTTTTAAAGGAATTTTTGAAAATGAATTTGGAAAGGTTGGCATAAGGGATCATGATCCTTAGCTTGTGAAATACTTGGATTCTCCATCTTGTAATGAAAGAAGTGTAATTCATACAATGGAAAAAAAATATTCATGTCCTTTTTTTGCTTCCAGTTTCAGCAGCAATAAAAGAATTGCGGATGACTGCATTGCCATTCATGGTGTGTATGGTGCGACACTACACTCTAATCACCATTTCCCAGCAATGTGGTATGTTGAAAATGAGTTCAGTTTGAATTTTTAACTTTCATTCTTGTTGAATTGTCCCTTTTTTTGTTGTTGTCCTCATTGCCTAGAGATAATGCATATCTAATAGCAATGGAATGACAGATTTGGTATTAAAGTTTATAAAAGAAATTCAGGATAAACATCTCAGAAATTTGTAGTTTCCTCAGAGTGATACCTTTTTTTAATATCTTCCATGTCAGGACCTTTCCCTGTTGGTGACAAGCAGGCCAAGTTGCAAGGCATGGACACGCAGATTCTAGTCGATGCTCTCAGCACCATAATGGGTCATGAGGAGAAGGAGCTTTGCAAGCCTGGAAACTTTTCACTCTGTATCATCATTGACACAGCCACCACAATCTTGGGAAGCAAAGAAAGGGTAAGATTTTATTTGTCTACATTTCTCCATGTGTGAAGTGAGCTGGTAGATGGACAAGACTCATAAATATGACTTTTGATTTGAACTCCTTCACATTAAGTTTAAGACTTATTTTTATTGTTTGTTTTTTTTTCTTTCTATAATTTTAACTTCTCAGGCCTGCCAGTTACCATTGTTTGAATACATAGCAGAGAGAATGTGTCATCTTTGCTACAAAAGAGCATGGTATTCCAAGTTTGGTGGGTGAGTAAATTGGACATATTTTCACCACCTTCTTTGAAGATGATTGCTTGTAATATAGCATGAAGTCTTGCGCTTAAGTCTCAAATCAACTAAGTAAGATGTTGAGCCCTCTTGAAACAGCTGATAAGTTATTTTGACATTCAAACTTGTCATCATAAAACCTGACAGAAAAAGGCCTAAGAACAGAATCATTCATGATTAGCAGATGATTTCTTTTTTCAAGGGTTTCTAAAGCTGTTTAATCTTATCTTTGTGTAAAAAAGAAAACAAGAAAAGGAGAAAACTTATTTTTTACAATGCCATTTGGAAGTGGATAGTTAAAGTAAAAGTTGAAAAGAAAAGATGAACATTTTTTTAAAAGGACTGATTGATATTTCACCAAGCTCTACAACAGTTTTAATTTTGTGCAATTAGGCAAGGACTGTAATTCATGAACAAATAGTATTTTGGGACACAACATTTTAAAAATCTTATTGGTATTTTAGGCATTTGGACACCAGTGTTATAGCACTAAGAAAAAAAAAGACAAAGTCTTTATAGGATAAAGAATATACTATAGATTCATCAGTAATATAAAGCTAAGGCATACTTTTTTTCCTGTTAAGAGAAGATAATGAGTTAATCCTCAATGTTGTGAATACATCTGCTTTCTGTAGATGCCTTGCCATCAAGTGTTTGTATGAACGCATGAGCTTCAAGTGGGTTCTGGATCACCAATACACCTTTCTTAAGGCTCTTCTGTTTGTCATCAATGATCTAACAGGCGAAGTAAGTGCAATATTGAAGTGATGATAAACATTTTTTGAATAGTTTAATATCTAGAGACACTACTTGTCCCAATCTAAGGTTACTTGGGCAGTTCACTTGTTTTTCAGGATGTGCTTAATGCTTTGGCCGTTGTCTTTATGCATCTGCCCTTCCAGATGCATTAGTTATTTGTGGAAGCAGGAATGCAAAGAAGCATTGGCTTTTCAACCTATCCCTCATTAGGCTGGCTTTCTATAGTGACAGATTTGCACATGAACTTAAAAGTTTGTTGGTCCATTTCTCATTGGATTAGATACTCAAAGTCTACTTACTATGAATAAGGAAGCAGAAAAATCTGGAAATCAAATGTTGGTTTAAGCTGGAATTGACCCTTGGCCTTGGGCTTTCTGAGTGACTTTTCTCACACCAAACCGCAGTACTTATCACCAAAACTGTCTTTTGAATTACTTCCTTTGTCCATCCTCTTCCTCTCTAGCCATAGCTATTCTATGATTGTTTATCTTCTCCTGTCTCTCTGGTCATTTTGAAAATGAGGTGTGTAAAGAATGTTTCTGCCTATTTCTCATTTAGGTATCCAGTGGTGCGGTTGAACTTGCTCAGAAATGCATTGAAGAAATGTTACGCCTTTGTGCTCGTAGTCTTGAAGGGGAAGAGGCCACAGAAGAACTTATTGCAGCCCAAAAGAAATCACTCCATGAAGTTGCCCATAAACTTGTTCCACAGATCACTTCTTCAAACACTGCAGTCAGGAAACAGGTAAAGAAGTCATCTGATTTGAGATAAAACACTAGGCATGCATCTGTTATATTTCTTGTCCGTAAAATTCTGGCAGAGTTCTAAAGCCTTAACAACAGCTCATGAGTGTGTTCATTACCTCATGTCATGGTTTTGTAGGAAGTATTTAGATAATTTACTATATGGAAATGAATGTAAAAAGGATTATCTTATCTTTTTGTTTTGTGAATATGAAATCTGTGCTCCTGTAATTAGATGATGAGTAAATGGGTACCTTGTTGAATTGTGGCTCACTGGTTATTTTGCTTTTTGTCTGAAGATAGGAAAACCTTACAACTGATATATCAGTACTTATCATAATCCAGAACTATCCCATGACTTAAGTCTCAGATTGAAGATTTCATTTACAAAGACCAGTGTTTCATTTCAAATTCACCACATGTCATAGTGAAATGAGTATATTTTTAAAAAAATGTTCATATTCCCAATAACAGGCTATGAAATCCTTACAAGTGTTAGCAGAGATGACAAAGAAAACTGTTACAGAAATTATGGATCCACACAAAGAACTTCTTCAAGACATGGTTCCACCTAAAAAGCATTTGTTGAGCCATATGGCATTGGTGTCTCAGATAGGACTCATGGTGAGTGTTTTATATATCATATGTCAAGTAGGTGATGGAAATGTAATTGCTTGTAGCAGTATGTTGTGGACTGTTATTCTTGAGGAAAGTCTTTTATAAGAATTACATCAATGCCTATCTGTCTTCCTTTTTTTTTCTTCTTATATATATGGTGATCCATAGAAACTTTCCCAACTTTGAAGCATTAAAGTTTCAGTAGTTATAAGTAGTAAAAGAATTCTATTTTGTGCACAAACTACTTCAATCCTAAACAATTCTTCCACTCTTTTTGAAAATAAAAACATTAGTCCCTTAGTATTAGTTCTCCCCAGCGACATAATTATCTGT
>JAOWAY010460329.1:0-13024 GCA_028565895.1 Goniobranchus geometricus | reverse complement strand
GTGGAGAAAAATGGGCTGGGAAATGCAATAAAACTTAATTTATCTTCTTGAAATTGCCAACCTGTGATTTGTCTAGGACTGCCCTAATTGTTCAATTTTTGTCTAATTATTCTTTATTATTTTTGATAACCTTTTTAAAGCATATATTATTCTTATTCTTATTCTTCTTGGTATTATTATTAATCTTGACTTATAAACCCAAATCAGTCTATTTTCACTACATGTATACATGACACAGACTCAGTAAGCTGAAAGTTAAGATTAGTTCAAATAGCCATTTATTTGGTGATTAGTGAGCCTTTCACTACTGTTGATATTCTACTTGACATGGCAGAATGAATCTGAAAATTTCAATTGTTTGTCCTAGTGACCTGAAAATGCGTTTTTCATTACCTATTTTGCAAACCAATACAGTGCACTATACATTATTCGATAAACTGGTAAAGTTCCCCCCCCCCCCCCAACACCCCCCTTCTGCTGTATAGCTTTTTTCTCATAATTTGACTTTTGTCTTTGTTCAAAATGTTTGGCCTGGTCTCTTTGATGTCGAATTACCAGGTGTACACAGTTGTTCTGACCTAACTGACTTAAAAAAAAAAAAAGCATGGATTTTGCCTTAAAATCCTACTTTTTCAAATTATTTCTCCAAAGAATGTTGTGAATATATTGAGAGATAAGCCGTGATCAAAGTTTTGAGTCAGTGAATTTTTGAAAAGAATCATTGAAACCCCTATGGTTTAGCAACAGCCTTAAAGTCCTTGAAGTAACATTGATTAAGATTCCAAAATTATACAAAGAGGTTGTGGTTCGTGCCTATGGATCTATGTGGCTTGGGGCTGTCAAAATGAAAGTGCTCTCTTCAGTTTCTTAAATGAAGTTAAGGAAAGGAAGCTGGACTCCTCCACCCTGTATCGCTGATTTTAAGTTATCACCCCTGTCTATGAACCTATTACCTGACCTGATCTATTCATGTCATTTATTGGTGTGGCATATATGGGCTTTTCTTTTTTTTTGGTCCGTTTTTTTAGATTAGTTTATCGAGGTCTCTGTGCTTGCCAGTTTGTGGTTATTTGCTGACTGGGTTTTTTTTCCGTGCCTGGTTTGGTTATTTCTGATTATTATGGGTCAAAGCAGTAGCTTAATATACCCTGGAGCTTTATTATAAGAATATTCTTGAGTACATTTTGTTCCATAGTATTTGACATATATGTGGGGCAAAACTATCCAGAATGGCATAAATGAACATAGTTTTATGCTGACTCCGATCCACACAGTGCAGCATTATGTCACCTCAATTGACCTATGCTTGTCAATTTGTTTGACCAGTTAGCATCGAAATTGACTGGGGAAATCAGGATTGACATGCCAGCCATGAATTGAATCAGCAGACAACGCCTCAGCACTAAGTCATATGACTTGTTTTATTGGAATCACATTACATAAAGATGTATCTCTGAAAAGCTTTTTACTCTGTGGACAGACATTCTTATCGCTGTCTTACTCCATACAGAGAAGAAATTCGTCAACATCATAAGCTATGATTTGAGGGGATTGGGAGTGACCTCTTATTCAGTACTTTTTGCGCGTGTGCCTGGTGGTCAGGAAGCAGTGTAAACGGGCACATAGACAGAATAGACAGTCGGGCAATATCGACCCTGCGTGGGGGGGTAGCCTTTAACTTACATAGTAGTTTTGAAACCCACCATCTATTTGACTACTTACATGGTCTGTTGTGGAAACTCAATTTTAATTTTTGTTTTTTTACTCAGTCAAAGTTGACATCCATGAAGATGATGATGATGATGAGCCGGAGAGGGCGGATGATGATGATGGTGATATCAACATTTGGGTAATTGCAGCACCAATCATTGCTTTTATTGTAATTGGAATTATCGGCATGTGGGGCTATCGCCAGTATGATTCAAGGCCGACTGAACACCGCAGCCGTGACCGTCGCAGTCTAGAAAACTCAGGTGACTTAATTTACTGTGATAGTTTAATTGGAATTTGCATAATCCTCACCCTATCATTTGCTTTTGCTTGACAGTAATAGAAAAAGTGGAGTCCCGCATGATGTTTCTCCTATTTGAAGACGACAATGCCTTCTGATCACTTATTAGGAGTGGGATGGGTGCCGAGATGGCTAATGAGGCCAGTCCGCACCCAAAAACATCTGTTTAGGTAGGGGCAGATGGTAATAGAGTGTAAGGACCAATCCAATGGCCTAGTGGTAGTGCATCCACCTTGGAAGCGGGAGGTCACAGTTCGAACCCCGACCGAGTCATTCCTAAGACTTCAAAATTTGCATTGTAGTAACTGTCTCACTTGGCGCTCAACATTATGAGAACAGTACTAAGACTGGTCGGCCTGGTGTCAGTATATAGTAACTGGGTGAGTCCTGCATAGCCTTAACTATTACTCCTTTAGTCTCAAATCTCGGTTAACGTCAACAATTTGCAAATGTCCCGTTTGTTTCTCATTCTCTTGGTTTACTTCAACAGCTATAAGACGTGTCCTTCTAAAGACACTTCACTTCAACTGAAACTGACAACTGGTAGTGATTTTGTGATGGAATAAGAATTCAAAGCCAGTCAACCCTCTTCATACACAATGATCTTGCTTAGAGCAGACACATTGTATGCCTTTCCTTTACTCTCAATCTCAATGCAAACAGTAGTGCTCATCTGTAGTGGCACTTGCTACAGCAGGACCTCAGGGCAATCCCTGTTTTGTTTTCTTTATGTAAACTTTTATTATTTTGTGGATTTAACGTCACTTTGCAACATTGGAGGCTCGGAGGTTATATCAACAATTGTGCTATTTTGACATGTTTAAGTGCTGCCAGACATGAGCCTTAATGTATTGCACAACTCGAATGACTCACCCAGTTACTGTATAATGACACCGGGCCGACCAGTCTTAGTATTTTTCTTGTAATGCTGAGCGCTAATTCAGACAGTTACTAAAGTGCCACATTTAAAGTCTTAGGTATCACTCGGTCAGGGTTCAAACCCTCGACCTCCCACTTCCAAAGTGGACGCACTACCACTAGGCCACCAGATTGGTCCTTATAAACTCTATTACTTGTGCTTTGATTTAATAGGACAGGGAAAGGCCTAGACATGGGTATAGTGGGGGAGATTGAACAAGCTTTGGATAAACAATAACTAGAATTTGTCTTTCTTTTCCTCTTCTTTCTTTCTTTTTTTCTGTAAGCCTCGCATACCAACTTGTATGCTGAGCTCGCATCTCTTTTCTTGTCTGTAGCTTTAGATCAAGCTATATGGAGCCTTTGATGGAGCTCACCGAGTGGGGTCAGGAGTAGGGATGGCAGTGAACTCTGTGCAGTGCTGTAATTGGTTAGCTTGGCTAGGCGATGAGTGAGAGGCACCAAAGCCTTGAACCGAGTGCAGACTGATGGAAACTAGACTCTATGATTTAGACACCGGCATATTCTGTTTTAGGTCATGAGAATTCATGAGGAAGAGGGTGAAGCCAGGGGGTGACTGTAGAAAGGATGGCTTTAACATTGTGACCAACATGTGGAAGTGTGCACATGGTATAGAAGAATGTATTCAAGATTTAAGATAGCCTAGCTTGAGAACATAAACAGTGTGTGTGTGTGTGTTTGAGGGTTTTTTTTTTCCGGCGGTCTCAGAACTAGGCCTAGAGATTAGGTGTGAATCCCTTTGCATTGCTATGGCAAGAGCATGCCTACAGTGGTATTTTTCTTCTGCAACGAAGAGTCCTGCTATAGTCATGTTTTACTGTACTGGCATGGTCGATGAAGTGATTTACAGCTTCCAGCCATTACAGTGTTTATGCTTTGCTATGGCATTTAATGTGGCCTCTATTTCCTTCACGGAAAAATTCTGGAAACAATCCTTGCCATTGAGGAAGCAAAGGATTATGGACGAAAAGTTCAATATGTTTCAGTTTCAATTGGACAACAGTTTAATGATGATAGATTAACCATAGAAAGATTTAGCAAATGCAGAGACAAAATGAAAAGGCAACAAGAAAAAAAATTAATCTCATGTGAACTTAAAAGTACACAATTTTAATACTGAAATAATCCCATTGTAAATAAAAGCTATCTAAGTCACATAAAACATGACAATAGAGGGAAGGACAAGGCCTATTACTTTTAGGTGGAGGGAGCAGACAGAACCGGTCTGATGACCTAATGGTATAGCATCCTTCTCTGAACTGGGAGGTCGAGGGTTTGAATCCCAGTGGAGTCATACCTCAGACTTTAAAATTAGCTATTAAGTAACTTTCTCGTTTTGGTGCTCAGCTTTATGAGAACAGTTCCAAGACTGGTTGGTTTGGTGTCTTTACACTATGACTGGGTGAGTCATTCGAGTTATACTATACCTTATGGCTCATGTGTGGCAGTATATGCGCATGTCAAAATAACATTGCAGCTGATATAACCTACGCTGTTGAAAAGTGACTTTCAACCAACAAAGTAATAAAGGGAGTAGCCAGAAACCAACTACTTCTTACCTGTAAAGACACAAACAAAAAAATTCCAACAACTACAAAAAAGAAATGAATGAGATAAGCCTGATATGGAATACGGGCCATGCCATATTTTACCATAATCAATGGGGTTTATAGAGGATCACAACATTTTTCCTTCATTATCACCTGCCAACTACAAGTCCACCTGCATTTTAGTTCCCCAGTTGTGGGATGTTAGGTAGAGGCCACCATGCTTTCAAGTTCCATTGTTTGATGTATCAGAAGCAGTCGTTTGATGCTTTTTTTTCATTGTCGGGAAATAATAAGCTCCTTCCTAGAGAATGCTTACCATTACCATAGCAGTTGGAGGCCATGACTTTTGTAAACAAATTGTGTGTCTCTATGGAAAATGGAAAGAGAGATCAGACAGCGGGGTTGGACATGGGGTGAGGTCAGAAAGAAAGCTCAAGACAGAGAACTTTGGCACTCCGAAGTGTTGGCCATATGTGTCACTGAACACGACAGAGGATAGCTAACCATATTTTCTGTGGACTAAAGCAGAATGAGAGGTAATGTCCCCATAGGACAAAATGCCACGTTTATTTCCCTGTAGAGCTGACACATATTATATGCCTATGTGAAGTGCCCGTTTGCAAATGTCAGACTACTCAGTCTACAATCAATTCTCTAACTGACTGGTGTCATAGAATATGACTAGCTGTTTGATATTTGAGAGTTTATATTCTTTTAGATCTCATAACACTGTTTTATTTTTCTCACTATGACTCTTTTGTTTGTTATCTTGGACTTCCAGATGGTGCATCCATACCACTCAATACTCGAGCCACTTCCTCTCCAACCCCTATCACCACTATGCACACTATGGCGATGTTGGCTTCACGGCAAGAGAATCGTATTGACCCCGGCATGTCATCATCTGTTGAACCTTCTGCTCCTGTGACGGAAGAAAGCAGAACTGTAAATGATGCCCCTCCTTCATATGAAAGCCTATTCATGTCTGGTGTATAATAAGTTGGGGTTTTTTTACTCTCATCTTTTAAAATTAACTACTCATGCAAAACAGTAAACAAAACTCACATAGACTCGATAAGACCCAATTTTTTTAGGCTGGCCCAATTTATTTCAAGGTACTGAAAGCAGATTTTGGGGTGGATGCCGAAAAAGCAAAATAAGTGTGAAGGTTGAGAATGAAAACATGTAAAGCTATATATCAAATGAGAGATGAATAATGGACACACAACTAAATCAGAAGTTTGGAACATATTTGAAGATATGAATAAGTTTATATGTTATGTAATTGTATGTTCACAAAAATCTGAAATGAAAATTTACACTAATCTTCAAAGGAATAATAGAAGTAAATCTTGAAGATAAAATCCTGGATGTATGAAGAAGTTATGGTGGTTTATGTTCAGCATGTCCATGGTTATAATTTTTCCAAAGAAATCCGAAACAGCCCGCAACTTAAAGGAATAGTCCATTAAAGTCAGAATTAGCAATAAAAACGTTATGTACAAAGGCTATATTATCTTGTCATTCTTAGCATCTCCATAAGGTTGTATGGTACTCCACAAAACAACCTTTTGGCTGCAGGTGAGTTTGGCGAGTGCACCCAAGACATACAAACTAAGTCTGTGTGCGATTTTGTGGAGTGCTGCAGACAACGCAACGGGTGTCATGTGGCACATATGCCACTGGATGCATCGTCCATTTCCTGTAGGAAGTATTTCTGATGGACTGACAGTTGGTGGTCGGTCTCTTAACCCCTTGGCATGCTCGACAGGCAATTTCGTTCTGCGGAACTTATTTCAGGCTGCTTGGTCAACGCATCCTTGAAATCTTGGAATGACGTATATCTCGCATTCTCCGCTCTTGTAAGCTTGTATAAAATGTACGCATTGGTTTGCGTAATCTCCACTATCCAGAGAAAATCTTTTCCCACCATTTCTTGTTTTTCTCTGAAAGGTGCCATAGTACGAAACCATTTGATCCATTTTATCACATCCGTTCATGTGATGATTGTATTTTTCAATCAAGATGGGCTTTGAGATAATCTCTTTCCTTTTTTCTAGGTGCTGGATCACTGATGTATCGGAACGTGTGGAAAGAGCCATGCATGATTTCTTTGCCTTTTTATCTCTCCATGCTATTGTCGGTATTGACTTTTTGTCATTTATATATAGAAACGGCTGTCTTGCTTTGCCCGGTTCAGAGTTTTCATCTCTGGAAGGAAATTTCTCTGATAAGCTTGCTCAGTGCCGGTGTAGTAGAATGACTTTGTTTCCAAATAATTAACGAGATTGTATGTTGTATAAAATTGATTGGCAAAAATGTGATGTTCCTTGTTAAGAGGCTGTAACATTGTTTGAAGAATCTTGCTTGCAGTCTCGCTGTTTTCATCAAATTCCGGATCGTAAGGATTCTCGTAGCCGAAATGAACCAGGAAATTTACAAATATCCAGTTGTGTTGTCACAGAGGCCAAATGTTTTACATGGTACTTCTTAGGTTTTGAGCATTGAAAGTTTTATACTTTCGTCCAAAGACAGCTCTTGAAATGGATAAACCGCAGACTGAAAACATTGAATTTTTATGTTTTCTTTGGCTCCGGTAATTGTGATATTTTAATCTTTATGCCATTCCTATGGCAAGGAAGACCGCCACATAAAGGGAAATTTATGAGATAGTCAGAATCCCTTCATGTCCCATACTGAATGCTTTCTGGTAGATGTGTTGACTCTGATCATCTCATGCTCAAATGCATTTATATTTCCTACAAGTTGTTCTTTCACAGCGTGTGATAAAAGAGTCGAAGAACAATCCAAAGGTGTGGATTCTGCTGACAAGTTTGCTTGCACTTCTGGTATGTGAGATGGAACAAAGCAAAAATCGTGGTTTCCTCAGTGTCACTAGAAACATGGTTCTATTTATAAGAAATAGGAGTTAGTTTAGGTCGAGAACTAGTGTTTTACTGGATCTAAGCCTTCCTCTTGTAATGATTGACTGGGGTTTGGAATTGGAGTAGGTGCAGGAACAGGTCCAGTCTCATCCTTGTCCATATTAACATCACCCCCATCGCTTTCATTATCACTGTTATGTCTACTACTACTACTAGATCTATAATCTCTAGATCTACTTTCACTTTCACCATCACTTGCTTCACTAAAACTTTCATCGAATAAAGGTTCTGCATCACTTTCACTTTGGTCTAATTGCCACTGCAGAAGTTTATTTGCTTTTGCAGAAGTGTACTGTCAAAGTCATGGCTAGTCTTGGCGTGAGCGAAGTCAAAATTTTCATTCACAATTGAATCACAATCAAGCATTGTTTCACATTGAAATTAGTGTGGGTGAAATGATAAACAATACCAATACCAAGACCTCTCTAGAGATAAATTGACTATTTTCTGTATCCTTCATTATGATTCAGGTCCATTTTCTTTCTTCAGTATTTCTGTCATTCAAGTATTTATTAGTATATTCGAACGGCTGCTGTCAGCAGTCATTTGGCATTTCGGAAAGTTCATTGGCCACTGTCACTGGACCTTATTGAGTTAATATTAATACAAGTATTGCTGCCATTGCTTTCTTTGGCAAGGAATAGAGGAGTTCCATCATTACATTTACATACCCATGAAGAAACGTCACCTCTGATGGTGGAACACTGTCCGCTGCCTGCAGGAGTGCTGGCCCACTGTATTCAGAGAATAGAACCCTTTGAGTTAAGGTGATATTTTTAGAGAACTCATATCAACGTGTAACAATGCTCATGGCACTTTCCAATGACATTTTACTTACCTGAACTGCCTTATGGCAACTGGGGAAGCTGCAAAATCAGGTCTTATAGTGGAAGACTATCCACTGCCTTGGTAGGTGCAGACCCTCTGTCTTCAGAAATTCCATCCCTTTGAGTAAAGATGGTATATACAAAGTGGTCAAATCCATGCTGTAAGTTGAACAATGCTAATGGTGCTTTACATTGACATTTTACTTCCTGAACTGCCTTTAAGGCTTCTAGAGGTAGCCACTAAAGGCCGCTGTCTTATATAAGGGGGCAGGCTACACCTGAAATCCATGTTTGTTAATGTTTAATATGAAGGCACCAACTTTGCACAGAAGGCACATACAGTGTACAAATCAAGATAAAAACAAAAAATATAGAACAATATCAGTTGCTATGGAAATGGCAACCATATTGAAAATAAATTTTGTCGAGTTTCAAAATCTTCAAAACTAATGACAATTTTCACAATTTTGACTAAATGTACATAGTTTAGACACAGATGGGGGTACCAGGCTATTTGTCTTCCTTTCAATTTGATTATTTAAGTTTTTACAACATTTTGAAAATCACCTTGTGAAAATGCCACTCAAAAATAATATATTTTTTTTACAAAAATGCACATAACAATTACTAAAATATACTTAATTGAAAAACTAAAAAGCCTATTACCCCTATTTTTCTTTGTAAGCCTGCATGCCAAATTTCATTGCCATAGACTGAACAGCTTAGGCCGTGTAAAAATGGCTTTTTGAGAAAAACTGTACAAACTTGCTTCAAAGTAAAGACAGAGAGCAGAGATGTGATTTCTAAATACATATTTTGTGGATTTGATATGAAATTATGGGGCTGAGAATGTTTGTCAGTTAAAGGTTTTCGGCCAAAAAAGTTTTTAAAAAATTTTGTCCAAAATTACAAAGTTAGTGCTCCTATGGATTCATTTTAACTTTTATAACTTCCTATCATAAAGTAGCACAATTTTCTTGGATGTTGGCATTGCTTTCAAACATATCTTGAAGATCGGATTTCCAAATTTCCATATGTGAAAGAACAAAATCTTCAAAACGGCTGTACAGAATGAGTCATCCTTGAGGTGCAAATTTACTAAAGGTGTCATCCTTGATATGTTATCAAATCATCTCTGTTTTTGTTCTCTTTCCTTTCAATTTGGCATCCTTCATGTTAATTATTGTATTGTATGATGCCTCATCAGGTGACTAAAGCAGGTCAGTTGTTTTTCCTTTACTGATACAAGAGGCCTAGTTTATGAGTGTTTCCATTTCCCATCATAACCTCAAATTGTTCTTATTTGAGTCAATGGAATTTGTAACATTTGTCTCATTTTGGATATAATGTTGAAAATCTGAATGATTTTATATTCAACTTTTTATCAATAGTGCCATAGATCTGAGAATGACAAAAAGATTGTGATACTCATTGAGTTTCTTTTTGACATTATATAATAAATTATATTCTAGTTTTATCAGGTTCAAACCATTACTAGCCAGTTTTGGGCTGACCTCACTCATCAGATGGTTCTCTGGAGCTGGCCTTGTTGACATTGAGTTGTAAAAACTGTTTCATATGAACACTTCAAAAAGATCTCCTTTTGTCAATTCAAAGTTGGTGCTTTCACAAGGTTGCATATATTTCTTTTCAAAACAGACTGCAAACTTTTTTTGTTGGTTTTTCACTTTTTTCAGTATTTACCATTCTTATCTATAATCAGTGTTGTTGTTTTTAAGTCCCCAAATGTGCATTCTTAAGATTTTTGCAATTTTTGATGGTTGACAAAAGTTGGTTGTCTCGAATACATTTTCCATGAGTTTGATCTTTCTTTATCGTTGGCCTCCAGTCTATACATTTGGTTGAGAATTTACTGTCGCGTGATCAGGTTTCTCTCTGCCAGCAGTTGAAAAGTTTCTCTGTGATTTATCCCTCCTTATTTCTTGAAGTGTCTATTTTGGTTTGAGATTACCTGTTTGCATTTTGGCATGCAGCCGTAGCCGACTTTGATATTTTTCTATTGATGATTTTGCCCAATTTGTTGGTCTTGGGAAAGTCTTTGTCAATCAAGCTAGAAGGCGTTTGTGCTATCTTTGCTTTTGAATGGCTATTTAACCATGTGAATCATTTTTGACCTTGTTCTTAATGGGTTATATGGAACTTTAGTTTAAAAGTGGACTAAACCTACAATTCTTGAGATCTTCTCTACACATGGGGTATAATTCATGGAATAATACGGGTTTTGTGGCTTTTTAGGTTGTGGTTGCACAACGATTTTTTCTTTAAGATAGATTTCTGATGACGGCAGATGGTTGCTTTGCTTGCTGATGTTTGTCACTACGCTTTTAGGTTTACCATATGGCTTATTTTTTATAGGAGTAGTTTTTTTACCTAAAGAGTTCCTGTTACTCATGATGGGGAGGGGTTTCAGTGGTGATCTTCAAACTGGATGCAAATCGGATGAGTTTGGTCAGCATGAAACTGTTTGTAATGGTTTGGACCCAATATAACTAGATACTTATATTGTTTTATACAAGCTCCTGAATATCAGAACACTGTATTCATTGTGCTAATTTATATAATATGATTACAAACATATATAATATTTATTTATGTACATACACAATTTGCCTTGTTTTGGATATAATGTATCTTTTTTATATCTACCTCAACTTATATTTCTATTTTGAATAAGTTGAAGAAAATTTTGATTTCATTTGATGAGCGCTCACTTAAAGCCTGATTCTGTCACAGATATGTGCCATACAAATACATTCATAAGTGTTGTTGTTACTATAGAGATTGGCTAAATTATTTTATTTTGTCAGCATTCAAGTTGTCATGATATCTTTTTAATACCATCGGACGCAGATGGACCAGGACTTCACCAGAGAGGATGCAAAATAGGCCTACTATCAGATGTATGGCAGAAGGTAAAGAAGCGTAGACTGCTCTGATCTGTCCTTCTTCTGTCAGGCTCCCTTTTGTTTCCTCCTAGGATGGGAGAATTTTGCTGGGAGAAAGAAGGAGGCATTTTTCAGTGACTATCCCCCATTTGTGTGCATGCATTGCATGACTTAGAGATACTATTGGGGTCACTTGCTATTTAGATGGACTGTGTACTTTTGTACATAAAGGGAAGGAGGACGTCTGGGTGGCTATTGTGCAGCGCAATTGGGGCCTTCATGATTACTTTTTTTGTTTGTGTTTATTGATATGTTTATTTTTGTCTGTAAACCATCCGTCCATTTCATAGTAACAATATGCAATTTGCTTATAGTTTATTTTAAATGAGAGCCCTAAAACACCAAATGAACAAAGTCCCAAAATCATATGGTTTTTAACATTGTCCTCTATCAAGTGCACAATCATAAAAGCGAAACCTATTTATATTGTTAGAATCAACAAACACATATTCGACCAACTAAGCCCTTCATGCATTGGTTTATGTTTAAAATATTCTTTTCATCATCTTCTTGCCTTAATTTTGGTTAAACTACCTGTCAGAATACATGAATGATACTTCTCTTCTATGTCATATAGCCAGAAAGCACAAATAGAAAGTGTAGACAATACTAGACAAGTCAATTGAATTCGACCACTTAGTCCCAGCTTTACAAACAAGGGAATAGCAAACAGCACAATTTGAACTTCATGTACTCTTATTAATGAATTGCACAAAGAAGAAACAAAAATTTGTGGACTCTTTTTACCTCGTTCAAATATCACTACTCAGCAACAATACCTGAATATACTAGTGTAAAAAAAATCTGTTTTGTATGTGAATAATGTACATCGTAAGAAAGCCTTTTTACCATAAATTTATAACTACGGGCAATTATAAGGAAGTGGTTCAATACATATTGTGTTAGAGCTGCTTTTAACTTCCAAATATTCGACCATTTCCCCCTAAATTGTGTTGGGGGAACAATATTTATTTATAGTACAAAACATCACAAGTATCTTAAATGTTCAGACATAAATACTCTGGTAAACTATATCTTGTACAATACTATGCTTAAATTCAAATACCCATGGAACTGACAAAGAGCATTTGTTATGTTATATACACTGTGATATAGAAAAGCGCTTTGTGAAAAAAATTAAACACCTTAAACAGTTTGAAAATTACATTGTTGAAATACAGAGACAAAATACCTGATCTATGGCTAAAGGCATGTCAACTAAAACATTATTGACCATAGCCCATAATCAACCCTTGTTCATATTTTCACAATATTTTCACATGCACAACATTGATTTTCTACCAGTTCCTTTTAATCTGATTAATTGTCAAAATTTCTATCATTGGAGATAAATTGAGCTGATTAGAAAATTTTGCCTCATCACAAATCATATCAGTAACCTTAGAATTTTTGGTTGCCTCTGAAGCTGGTCTCACACTTCTAGCATCATTTCAACTCAATTTAGGGGGAAATGGTCGAATATTTGGAAGTTAAAAGCAGCTCTAACACATATTGAACCACTTCATTATAATTGCCCGTAGTTATCAATTTATGGTAAAAAGGCTTTCTTACGATGTACATTATTCACATACAAAATAGTTTTTTTTACACTAGTGTATTCAGGTATTGTTGCTGAGTTGCAATATTTGAAAGAGGTAAAAAGAGTTTGAAATGAAGTGCTACAGAAAAATTTTGAGGGTTCCATGGATGGCGAAAGAAACAAACAATAACATTTTAAAGGAGCTAAATATGAGCGAATGCCAACTCCTGAAAATAATCAAAAAAC
>JAOWAY010460218.1:0-13024 GCA_028565895.1 Goniobranchus geometricus | reverse complement strand
CTCTCTCTCTCTCTCTCTCTCTCTCTCTCTCTCTCTCTCTCTCTCTCTGTGAATATCAGATTTGCTTTGACAATAATAAATATGTCATATTCTGGTATTTTATTATAATGTGTGGGATTTTTTCTACAGAGGGAGAGCAAATGGAATGTCTCAGGGCGACCCTTTTGAAGACTGGCAAAGGTCGGAGACCTGATCTACCTGATATTGAAGTAACCAACAAGCTTTTGCTACAGCTCTACCACCTTCGTTTTGAGGGCAATAGATCTACAGGAGAGGTAGGCCTTCATAATAATAAGTCGGCTATTCTTCCATATGGGCCAGCCACTTGCACTTTTATTTACAGTTTGTTTGTTTTTTTTAATTCACCAAATGACAGCTATACATGACATAGACAAAGTCGATCAACATCGATAATCAGTGATATTCCACATGACAACTTATATGCTAACATCCTTATTTCCAACCAGTCCTTTTTAAGGGCCACCATATCATCCAGATTTACTCGCTAGTTGACACCTCACTTTTTCCATTTGCTTTCCTTTCATTTTTTGGTAGGACTGTTGTGATAGACATGACATGTTTAACAACATTTTTCCCCAGGTCGGAACGACATCAATTTAGGCCTATCCATCCTCAAATGTATTTCAAGGGTTCTTTACTGATATATGGATTTACTCTAATGCTTCCTATGTAGTAAACTATGAATTGCTGTTTTAAATGCTCATGAACCACAAAGTCATTACAGCTCTTAATGACACATGCCCTTTTATAACTTATGGCAGTGTGACTTGTGAGGACTGCTGTGCCACAGGCAGCTGTCTCATATTTAAATTTAAAAAAAAAAAAATTCTGAATGCTTATTTTGCACTCTTTATTATTAATTTCTTGTGTTGGATGTTTCTCTCCCCCTCCCCAACCTGTCCTCTTTTTTTTATCCTAGTTGTTGTGTAACTAAAATTGGCATCAAATCTTCTTTTTCAGGTGGAAACGTGGTTTTCAAAACTATGTCCTCATGCTAGCTTCCCCACAAACAGGGTATGGAAGCGAATACTGCAGGTGGTGAAGGCAGTTAAAGGAAAGACAGGTGACAACCTGTCCACCTTCTTGGACCATAAAATTGATTTTGATTTTATTTCAAACTCATTACATGCCATTGGTGTGACAAGGGCATTGGACACAAGTTGTTTTTTAAAATGTCAAGTGACAAATGAAATAGTTCTTGATCTTGGAAATTTTGTGATTCGAGAAGGATATACGTTTCAGGACTTTTTAACATTCATAAATGCCATTGAATTAACACCCGTGAACATTAACCTCAAGACTCTACGGCAACAGTTCTTAGGAGCCGAAAAGAAAAAAAGGCAGTTGGGAAAGAATTCTCATAGGACTCCGAATGCCCTCCATGCATGGATGCAGGAACCATTTTTCCCCAAAATTGAGCCGGAAGAAAAATCAGCCGCCAAGTCAGAAAAGTCTGGTACAGATTTAACCCCAGCAGCAAATGTCCTGCCACCACCTGTTAATGTTGACTCGCCTCCTCCGCCTTCTTCCATCGCTGACTGGCCCCCACTTGGTAAACCAATTACCAGTGTGTCAACGCCCTCTGTATGGCCAACGTCTGATACCCGTCATAAGGATACATCATTGAGTCATCAACCAAAAATGACGGTGCCCACTGTGTGTCCAGGGCAATCTGACACTGACATTCTTCATTATCCTGCTGCCACAGAAGCAGCAAATCCCTTAAGTGCTGGTAGCTCCCCACTACTTTCAAACTCTAAATCCAGTCAGCCTTCACTGTCCTGCAAACAAGAGCCATGTTCATTTATATCTAGGCATGTGACTTATGCTTGTAATGCACAAGATTTGTCCGAGAAAATAGTTTCTCTGAGGAAATCATTAAAAGCATCCCAAAAGAGTAGTGAAGACCTTAAAAATGAAAATTCTCGTCTTAAAGGGGAACTTCAAGAAATTCAGAAGCAAAGATTTTATAAAAACAATTTTGCCTTAAAATCACTAAACTCATTACAAAATACAGAGATTGAGAAATTGCAAGTTCAAATTAAATCATTGACTGAGCAGTTGAATGAATCAAACAGTGTTAAACTATCTTTACAAAAACTTCATTCAAAGGCAAAAAAGAGAAATCAAGAATTAAAGGACAAGTATGAAGCACTTGAGTATACCTTAAATATGATCAATGATCTGAATGATACTAGTGATAATCCAGTTACTTTAAAAGATGCTCGTTACAATAAGTTTAAAGATTCTGTCAGGGTAGCTTACATGGCTCTCCAAGGTGAGGCTAATGTCTCAGCATCTAATTGCTCTAAAGTTGTACAAATTGTAGCCAAACATTTCTTTGGACATTCTTTTGAATTGAAAGATTTACCCTCTACTTCCACTGCATTAACAATGATGTATGAGGGCAACCATATTGCCAAACATCAGGTAATTGATGAAATAAAAAAAACTAGTCACTTTACTTATGCATCTGATGGAACATCAAGACAAAAGCGACACTTTATAGAGCGACATTTGGTTTTAAACACTGGGAAAAAAATTAGTATGGGATTTTCGAGTATTGCTGCTGATGATGCAAATAATATGCTAGAGCAAACTATTAAAGTTTTTGAAGATTTTGTCAATGTTTATTGTAAAGACATGAATGATGAAGATAAATCTAATGTTTCTAAAGATGTTATTTGTAAAATGACTTGCCTCATGTCTGACAGAGCTGCTAATATGAAATTATTAAACAAGAAAATTCATGAATGGCGCAAAGAAATGTTAAACGATGATGATTTAACTACACATTTTTTATATTGTAATGCCCATTTCCTTCTGGGTTTGTCATCTGCCACTGAAAAGGCTGTAAGTGAAATGGAGCAGGAGGTCATTAAGGGAAATGGGGGGTGTTTATTAGGGAGGGATAGTCAACCTAAATTTAAACAGTTCTTGCATGCAAAAGAAAGTGCAGCTATTCGAGTGGTAAGAACCTCTGCTGAGGTCTTAGGGCCTAGGGGAGATGAAAAAAGTGGTGCTAGGCAGGAGTGGATCAATTATTGTAGCGAGTTGAATGTAAAGTCTCATTTTAGTAGTTTTCGGTCCAACCGCTTTAACAACATTTTTGATAATGCTTATGCTCTTCTTTATCATCGTGACCATATTCTTGATTTTCTTGTGAATAAGGCTTCAGGGGAAAACTTGAAACTTCAAAGCATTGTAGCTGATTTAAAAGATGCTAAAATTCTTTCTATTGTTGCTGCCATTGCACTTTTTAATGTCAACATTTCTGGGCCGTATTGGAAATTAATGAACAGTAATTTACCATATGGGTCTTTTCCAAACTATGTGAAGAAACTGAAAACCATGTTTGACAACTTTGTTCGCCTGCAATCCTATAATGACTTGGAGATTGTACCTGTTTTTGATGATTTTCAAATTACAGATGAATATACCATTCAGTATATGAAAGATTTGGATGAGTGTTCTAAACATCTTACTTTTAAGACTTTCAAAGGTATTATCAATGAATGTAGTAAAGTTCTTGAGAGGCAGTTGATTGATTTTCTTGATGGCGGAGTATTTGGTGGAGAAATCTCAGAGGATGTAAAGAATATTTTAGATGTATGTCCTTTAACAAATCTTGTAGGCGAACGTATGTTCGGAGATTTAGATTATGATATGAACAGGCGAAAAAGGGCATCATTACATCTTAGGTCTACACTCAACATGTGGAAACACAATGACACAGTAAGTTGGTTTAACAATTTAAATGAAAAAGAACAGAGTAAGATCTTAGAGGCAGCAAGGCAAAATTGTAAAGTTTTAAGTGATCAGAGCAGGCAGCAAGAAGCAGAGGTTAATGAGAAAATAACGGAAAACATGAATAAAAACAAAAGGAAAAGAGATGAAAAAGACATTACTGATAAACAAAAGAAGGCCTCTATATTAGATGCAATTATTTCACAAGGAAGAGTTTGTACTTGTAAGGAGGATTTAAAGGGGTTGAGCAAGAAACATTTAAGGGATCAAATTCTTTATCGGAAAGTGTTCCTTGGTGATAAACATTTAAGAGTAACAGGGAGCAGAAAAGAGCTGTATCATTGGCTACTGGAGGAAATTGAGAAAGATCAAGAAGCTGAAGAAGACAGATCAGTAAGAGATAGGAAAATGATCAAATTGAGTGACAGTAGCGAATATGCTGATAATGTTAATAGTACTAGTGACAGTGATTAGACAAAAGCATATGTATAATGAATCATAATGACTTCATTTCCTTTAAAACGCAAGATCTGCATAGTCATAATAATGATAGCTTAATAATAGTAATAATGTCTTTTATTCTAATGCACTCGGCATGGAAAATCATGTGATATTGAACAACCTACATTTCAATTGTATTATGTTACTGGTACTTTATTTTTTCACTGCGGAACGTTACTCTGGAATACTGATAAAATTTTCAATGAAAGACCTGGTTTGTTTTTCTACATATTGTGGATGTCTATTTTCTCTTTATTGGATTATTTCGTCTGATTATCATGACATTTTGACATTTATTTTTCTGTTTTGTCCTATTCTCTTCGACCTACAATTTTTCTGGAAACGTAAAATTCGGGGTCCATAATAAAAATAGGATTTGTGGTTGGGTGGCCACTTGCAAACTTTGGACTTCAACTTGAATGCTTATTTAGCTGAACTCAAGATCTCTATTACATGTTTTGCAAAGTTTAATCTCCAACTGTGCTTTTTCTTGTACTGCTTTCATCTCACCATAATTTTCAGATTTTTTTCTGATACTTTCTGTCTTTACTCTGTGGCTAAGTGTAGGGTTATATTGAAGTACAACATGCCTATTGTTTGTTTTATTTATTTCATTAGATAGAGCTTTAAATTCCCTTTGATTTGATATATGGTAAGCTGTGTTTTGTTTAAGTGATCTGTCGACATAGCTTCTCTGGGATCACAATTTTTATGAAAAATAACGTAAAATTTTCACAATCTGTTTTGCAAAATGTGTTCTGTCTTAAGATAAACATCTTTACTCTTATTCTTTGTTTTTTCATTGTATAGAGCTTTAATTTCTGTTTAATTTGATGTAAAATTCAGCTTTCTAGCTCTTTCGGTTGTGTTTCTATCAGCATTTGAATGATGACAATTCAAGATTTGCTGATTTTTTTTTCCGATGGCCCATTTTTCACTTTTCCGTCTCTTTGCGGGTCAATAAATCAAAAATTTACCATTGATATTGCTTTAAAAAAATTAGACACAAACTCAATAAGGTTTTAAATGGATTCAGTGAATTTTGACCACCTGAGGCATCTTGTTCAGTTTTTATGGGCCTCTGAAAATGCCAATTTTACCATTCTGTCGTATAAAATTTCATAATTTAGACTAAGCCGTGGTTGATTTTTCAGTAATTTGAATGCTTATATTTTTGTTATTATTCATAGATACATAAGTATCCTTCCCTTTACTATTAATGTTGATATTGTGCTTTTGGAATATGTTCATGTATGATCTTTGACTTTTCTCATTTTTTTTAAGTTGCCCTAAAAATGCCGCGGAAGTTGCATGCCAGCTGTGCGAAAATATTTTAAGTCCAAATTAACTTTAAAGTTTCATATCTTTGTTATTTTTCATTCGATTTTGATGAAATAAAGTTTGTTGTTCATGGTTTGTCAAGGTCTATCTGAATAATTTATTATTTTGCATCCACGGTGAAAAAGAAAATCAGTCTGGGATACCTACTACAAGAATCTCAAATGTGCTTCTTCTTCCATTTGATAATTTTAAAATCACCATATATTCAACCTGCACAAAGCCGGGTACCTCTCCTCTCTCGTGGCGTGTTCCTTCAGGAATGTTGCCTCCTTGATAGCCCCTCTGTATAAATCTCTTTCCATTGCCATCTATCCAGCTGTTCTCAAGTCTGTTTCCAGGTCTCTCTCG
The DNA here is from genome assembly GCA_028565895.1 of Goniobranchus geometricus. Taxonomy (NCBI): domain Eukaryota; kingdom Metazoa; phylum Mollusca; class Gastropoda; order Nudibranchia; family Chromodorididae; genus Goniobranchus; species Goniobranchus geometricus. Next base: position 7,066 of record JAOWAY010460218.1, on the reverse strand, counting down.
ATGTCATGGCTCCAACGTCTTTTAGGTCTTCCCTTGCATCTATTGTTTGGCATTCTCCCTTCGAAGACGGTTCGTTCAAGACTTTGATATTTTTTTTTTTTATGTGGCCGAAAGAGGCTAGCTTTCTCTTTTTTATTGTATTTACTAGCCATTCTCTTTCTACTCCAAGTTCTTCTAGAATGGAGTTGTTTGTTCTTTTTATCACCCATGGTATTTTTAAGATGTTTCTGTAAAATTTCTTTTCAAAACTTGATATTATGCCTCAGCATTTTTATTTATAGTCCAAGTTTCAGGACCTTATGTTGCGATTGAGAATATGCCAGATCTTAAGAGGCTAATCCTGGTGGTTTTGGATGTTCCCTGCCATGCTTTTTTCATTAGTGGATTTAAGGTTATGTAAAAGCTCATATTGTTTTGTAAGGGTAGACTTATTGCAAGAGTTTCTTGCACCTAAGTTTTCCTCAAGATTTGTTTGTTACGATTTATTTGGTGTTTTGCGACTGCTTTTGACCTCCATGTCATCTCTCAGCGCCCGGCTTCGGCAAGAAGTGTTGGCATAGAATATTATAACGTCTCCTTTAGGACCCAATAATTCGCATACGAAACGTATTGAAAACAGAAAAAGAATTCGATTTTATGGAGAAAGGAGAAAAAAAAAAGAAAAAGAAAGGAAAAGGAGAAAAAGAGAAGGAAGGCGAAATGCAGCCGGAAGCAAAGATTCCCGTTAGTATCAATCATTTCCTGAAGAGAGCAGTTACCGATCTCTGGCACTATAATATTTTCACTGTGGCAGATAGGAACGAAATGATATGTTTCCAAATCTAATAATGTCAACATTTAGTTCCGATCCAGATAAAGGGTCTACTTTCGTAGGTTATGTTATTTTATAAATTTTATTTTGTTTAGTCTTTGCTTTTTGTTTTATTTTGTTTTTTAGGGTGGGGTTGGGGTTGGGGTACTATTCTTGTTTGTTTTCTTTTCTGTGTCTGCATGTCTGTGAGTGTGTGTAAGTATGCATTATTAGACTTGTTTCTGTTTGTTATGAAAAGAAAGATTTGTGGACATACATGTAGTTAAGACTTCCTGCCTTTTTCTTCTGTCGCACCAGAATCGTTGTCAGGAGCTGTTGGCATTTTCCTTTATTATTGTCAAAGAAAATTGCATTAGATTTGAATAAAATTAAATTATATCGATTTCATCACGGGTAGGATTACTGTAGATCTCGATCCTGAATCCTCGTTAATTGCGTAATATTACAGTGTACCAAAATCCTAGTCTTCATTTGAACTGACCGACTCAGATAAGCAGAATACGAGTGATTATGTCAAGCAGGAATTTCAAGACATTATTGCTATCTCTAAATTGATGTTTTTAAAATTGCTTTTTGAAATCATCAGTTATACTTTTACTGAGTTTCATTGTAATTGGCAGCTTATTCCGAAACCTGATTGCACTAGGGAAGTAAGAATACAGGTAGCTATTAACATTTTATTGTGATATTTTGTTCTTCTGAAATTAGAAACAGTTCCACTTTTTTATGGGTACTACTCGATAATGGTGGCCCGGTAGCTCAGTTGGTAGAGCGGCTGACTGCCATGCAAGGTGGCCCGAGTTCGAACCCAGCACCGGGCAGTGGATTTTTTCCGGGCCTCCTGTTCACCCAGCAGTATAAATGGGTAGCTAGGTCTTTCTAGACTGGGCAGAAGTAAAGGTGGCGTGGAAAGCAATGGCAAACTACCACATTATGCCATAGTATAATTAGGGCTCTAACTCCAATGCCCCTATACTCTGTCATTAAGAGCCCCCAATCTTTTCCACATTGACATTATCAGGTTTGCTGTCATGTCCCCACGAATTGTCCCAAACGTCAACGTCACACAAAACGGTAAAGCTTCCATGTTAACATCGAACTGGCATTTCCACGATTTAATTTCTCATTTCATGATACCCCTTGGGTTCTCACTTGGATTCATTTCTCAAATATGCAGATGGCCAGACAAGAATGTTGATGTTCTTCTCCCAAAGGAAGTCTTTGGTTGATCTAGCCCCTGTTCAGGGGCAGTGTTGTCATGCATGAAATACTTAACAAGCTCACTGTTTTTAGCTCTTGATGAAAGGGAGTGCACTGTTTCTAAAAAATTAATTCGAATTAACAGCATTTTACAAATCCCAATGATGCCGCCCCGTATCACCATGGTGCCATACCCTTAGTTCTTCACACCCTGGACATTGTCTTCTTGCAAGGGTATTTTTGCTTTACTCCTTAGGCATCTAAGCTTTCTGTCGGATGTGTCAATTGCAAAGCTGGCTTTAATAGCAAATAGAACTCTGGTCCACTGTGACTGCTGCCGAGTCAATCTTTGATAGCATTGCAAAGTTTTTTGATTGTGGGTATTATAAAAAGATGGAGATATTGCTGATTTTTGTGATCTCAAACCTTCTTCTTTCAAAAGACGAGCAACATTATCTTGGCTTGATCGGCTGCCCTAAATTCCTCATTATTCCCTATTAAACCTTTTTGAGTCCAAATTTGCACCACCTGTTTTTTGAAGGGCTTTACTTGGACGTTAAGAGAGAAGAATAAATTTATGTTCATCTACAAGGAAACTTCTGAAGCTTTTCAATGATGCACTGTTTTTCCAACTTTTTGGGAAATCTTTTGAAATATCGGTTACGATGAAGCTGAACTTGATTTTGCCCGTGACTGTATATTTACTGTGTGGTTTCTTCACTTCTAGTAAGAACTTATGCCACTTTGAAGCATACTCATGTTGTCATGCTGTGAGTGGTTGTAGATACATAATGTTAAGTTGAGAATTATTGAATCCCTTTGTGAGAAGAAATTCATTTTTTTGAGTTGCTTATGTGTTTAATCTCAACTTTTAGTTGTTCAGGTAAGATTTCCAGCATTAAAATCAGAGAAAAGTAAAAGATGAAATGAAAGAGAACTGTTGCAGTTAGATTCCAAGTGAATCACAACTGTTGTCAGTAAATATTTGTCCCTTTCCGATTTATTGTATTTCCTTTGCATTAATTAAAAAAATTACGCTCTATCATATGATTGTTTCTTCCCTTCAACAGCAATTCCCAGGGATGAAAGGTTATCTGAATCACCTCTAGTGCTTAAGACACAAGAAGAGACCAGGCCACCAGAGTTTATCGAAATGTTTGAGGACACTGTGAGTTAATAATGAATTGTCTTTGCTGTTTCTCTGAGAATATTTTTCCATATTGAAGGCTGTCATGTTTTGAGTTTAATTTATTCTCTCTCATTTAGTCTTCTGTCTTCCTTTATATTTGTGGGCTTTTATAGCTCAGAGGATACTACTAGAGGAAGAGAGATAAGTATAGTTAAAACAATGCATTAAGACCAGAAAAAATGGGGAAACCAATGTTCTCATAATGTACCAAGATTGTTAGTCACCAACAGAATTTTTTTTTTTACCTCTTAGGATTACATAACAAAGTAAGAAAAAACTTCATCCATTTAGGTAACAACCCAAATCCTTTCAAATCTTCAATACAATCCATGACGGTTCATAGAAATACTAACAGTCAAGGAAATCTTTATACTTTCAATAACATTCTCACTCATAGTAAATTTTGTCTGAATATTTTGAATAGGCCAGTATACAAAAAACAGAAAAATAATAGCCTGAACTTCCTGAGATTGTCCAAACAGAGAAGTGAATGGCGTATCATGATCGCCAGTGTCTGCCTCAGACCTGGTACATGATGATGATGATAAGGCCAGTATATATCAAGAAGAAGAATAAAATGAAGAACTAGAAATGTGTATATATTAAGAAAAAGAAAAAGACCTGATATAGTATTAAAAGTCTTATATATTGTTTGCTAAGCAAAAGTTACTGAGCAAAGACTTCCTTTGTTATTTTCATTCATAGTCTTATATTGAACATTTTCATTCAGGGTTTGTGCATTTCACTATATCTTAATCCTTTGACTTTAACTGTAAACAGCATTTGAATTGTACTTTTTTATTCTGCGCTTACAGACTGTTATGGAGAAAAATTCATTGGACATGTATGGCCGAGTCACTGGCTTGCCACGGCCTGATATTACTTGGTACAGGTGAGTGAGGAACATTTGTAATTCAAGAACAATGCAACGCATACAAGACTGATTTTTTGTTGTTGGCTTTTTAGCCAAAACGTATTCATCAGAAAGGCTGATTCCACATTTAGATAGGCTGAGGCAGAAGAGAGAAAGAGGTCTGTTCATTTATACGTTGTATCATTTGGTTAATGTCGATTTGTTGCCTCATTCTCTCTTTTATAAGTATCGCTCAATTAGCATATTGAGGTGTCATTTTTAGCATAGTATTAAGATATCTTTTCATATCTCCTATATTTTGCTTCAGTTTGAAACATTTGGGTTAAGGTTTTCAGCACAAGTCACAAGAAAGGGAATTCTGATCCTGAAACGTCATCTCTTTAGATGATTAAAATTGTTATTTTTGATAAACGTTTGCCTTCCGTGGGCACAGAATTAAGATACTCATATTTCCGTAGCTAAATTGGGTGGTAATTGATATTGTTTACAATTTTGAAAGTTAAATTATTTTTACTCTGCTTAGTTTCATACAATTGGAAAGTATTGGGAGAATAAGATGAATCAATATACATAAATTGAATGTATAATGCACGGGGCTTTATAGTAAGCTTTAATCCAACACAGTGAAAACAATTGACTATTTTCATCTGTTCAATAGAGATGACAAAGAGCTTCCTAAAACTCCAAACATCCTTTTGAAATATGATGACGAGACTGTGAAACTGAGAATTTCATCCGTGCGGATGGACCAGGAGGGCGTTTACAAATGTGTCGCCTCCAACTCTGCTGGAACAGCTGAATGTGTGGCTAAAGTCACTGTTGAAGGTAAGATGATTTTTTTTAGATTTTCTTTTTGTACTTGCCCTTTTGTCTGTTTTGCTTTAAAGACTTTTTTCTCAAGATTTTAGTTGATGGATTGTTACATGAATGTTTTAAGTGCCCAGAGTAATAAATGAACTTTTGGAGATTAATTTTGGATTTGCTTAAAAATTTCCAGCGTGGTACCTGTGATATTTATGCCTAATTTCAAGGCATTCAGAATTGAACATTTTTTTGTATGTAGTGTATATCCAGAATAGATGGAGATTGTTTAGCCATAAACGAAGGCAAGAAAAGAGAATCCCGGGATAAATTGTACATTGATGAGGAAATGACTCACGGTCAAAACAGACCGAGAACAACATTTGTGACAACTTTGATATGATATCTCGAGAACATTATAAAGCAGCTTTGAAAAATCAGTAATCTTGAAGCATTACACAAAATAGCACAACACAGACAGGACTTGAAAATATATAGAGCAGCCCAGGCAGAAAAGTGGTATAAATCTTCAGCAAAGGAACTTAAGTCAAGTCAGTACATTGGCATCGAATCACCTTCAAACCTTCATCTTTATAATCACAGGAAAAGCTGACGCTCCAGTCTTCACGAGGCCTCTCACAAATCGTGAATGTAGAGAAGGCAGACCAGTCAAGTTTGACTGCGCTGTGTCAGGTTTACCCAAGCCTGAAGTTACATGGTAAGTAATTGCCTTTTTTTTTTTTTTTTTAAATATGGAGCTATTATGATTGTCAATAATTTTCTTTATGTTTTCAGTTTAAGTCTTTTGCATCTCAAATAATTTTCAAGAGAAATCTTTAGTATAACTTTTACAATTTTTGTTACTTTACTGAAATATCATCTTGAATCTATCGGAATCTTAGTCACATTTCCATTATCAATATTAATCCTTTTTTATTAATCAATGAAGGTTCTTCAATGATCAGCCGATTGAGCCAGGTGTGAGATTCCATGTTGAGCAAAGGCCAGGGTTTTCTGATGTGACCCACAGTCTCAGTCTGGAGTCGACTCTGATTGAAGATTCAGGAACTTTCAAAGCTGTAGCTGAAAACAAAGCAGGAGATGCCTCTACTGAAGCAAGACTGGATGTGGAAGGTACGTTTTAATTATTCTGTCATCTATGCCTCCATTGCACAAGCGCATTGAGCATGCATTTTAGCTTTGGAAATTTCCTCTTGTAAGTGCTATTCATTATGCTGTAATGAGAATTGCTGTTATGACAGCTGAATAGATGGTTGAATAACAGAATACATACAAGGTTACTTGCTATTCTGGGCTTGATGTAAGGCACTGTGTTTAAGGGCAGGGAGAACTGATTTTCTAAGCTTTTGTTCCATCAATTCTTTGGCAACTCAAATTTGCAAGATAATGACCTCTTAATTCATTGAATCATAACACCTTGCCTTTTTAATGTGGCTGTAGTATTGATTCATGGTGCCAGAAAATTACAGATACTCTCTTATGATTACATTTGGCCATCACCTCCTTTGCCCCGATTAAAAAAAAAAAAATTTTGAGGACAAATAAGGTGGTGAGAGAAAATTGCAGAGTGATTACTTTGAATTTAAATCCTTTGTCATTTTCCTTTAGAGACTTAGATAAGGAAGCAACCTCTTTTTGTATTTTTCATTTTTGGATTTTTTTTCCCCACTTTCAGTGATTGTAGATTTTTTTCCTTTTTTTCTTTTTTCGCTCCTTACACCCGAATAGCTAGAAATATGACTGCGGTTAATGTTCCTGTCTTTGAAAAAGTGTCATTTATTGGCTCTGTCATTGTCACGTGTTTGCTTGTTTTCTTTGGTTATTCAGAGAAGAAAGAGCCACCGAAATTCATCAAAAAGCTTGAGACCCAGGAGGTGGTTGAGCTCAGTCCAGCTGTTTTCACTGTTGAAGTGTCAGGCAAACCCAAACCCCACATTACATGGTTAGTAACTTTACTCATAAACATGGAACTTACATTCTTCTTCTTCTTCTTCTTCTTCTTCTTCTTCTTCTTCTTCTTCTTCTTCTTCTTGTCCTCCTCCTCCTCCTCCTCCTCCTCCTCCTCCTCCTCCTCCTCCTCCTCCTCCTCCTCCCCTCATTCTTCTTCTTCTTCTTCTTCTTCTTCTTCTTCTTCTTCTTCTTCTTCTTCTTCTTCTTCTTCTTCTTCTTC
>JAOWAY010460107.1:0-13025 GCA_028565895.1 Goniobranchus geometricus | reverse complement strand
TCTTCTTCTTCTTCTTCTTCTTCTTCTTCTTCTTCTTCTTCTTCTTCTTCTTCTCTTCTTCTTCTTCTCCTCCTCCTCCTCCTCCTGCTCCTCCTCCACTTCGTCTACTTCTTCTTCTTCTTCCTCTCCTTCTGGCGGAGAGTGGTAGGCTATATTGTTCCATAAAGTCTGGGCGAAAATGAGTGTAAATGCCTGCGGATTGTGGATGACAGCAGGGTGTACTAACGCCCAGGTGATCAATCTGGTATAATATTCATCCTCCTTCGGGATAAAAAACATGAAAATGTTGACTGGCACCCATGGGGAAGCAAAGATATCACCGAGACAAAAACCAGAGATGAAAGAATTTCCACCAAGGACCAAAATCATTATAATGGGAAAGGAATCTTGTCTCATGACCTGAGCTGAACTATCAAGGTCATATCAATTAGGATGCAGCATTCACGCAATTAGTTGTAAATTAATGGAACTCGAGGGATTTTCCAAAACCGCACCAAACCCGAATTCAGCATCTTGACTCGATCCGTTTGCCCTTCGTCAGAACAAAGGTATTTTTTCTTTAGAGGGACGGGGATGTTTCACAAAGATTAATAGATTGTTTATGTTTTAGAGAGAGCATGTCAGTTCAAGATGGATTGCAACAGTATTTTCCTTCATCACGCTATGACCAGAGAACACATTATCTGACAAATTAACAAACTCACAATGAATAAGAACTAATTTTTTACATTAAAAAGCGTCCAATGATGATAAGCTAAGAGGAAGGGCGAAATGGGGAAGAAACGCTCTTGAAAAGCTTTTTTTTAAAAGACAACAAAACTAGATTAAAGAAATGAAACTATTCTCCAGCTCCGATTTTATCTTAGAGTGGAAACTTCGTTTGGGCGTCATTGTAGGGAGGAGATTCCGTGTATCATATTACGTGGCATTGTGATACCGAAAAAATGGTTAAAAACGGGAAGTTCTGTTCTGTCTCTAGATCAAGTCACACCGGCTTAATGCCGGGGAATAACGGAATTTTTTGGTATAAAAGTGTGTGTGTGTGTGTGTGTGTAGAAAGTGTGTGGGGGTGTAGGGGTGGGGGAGGGGGAGGAGGTAAGAAAGTGTTCCTTTGAAAGACATCTTTATGTGAGTCGGTTGTATTGTGTATAACGTCTTTAACGAAATATAAAAGACGATACGTGATGTTGAATCTATGTCTCCTATCGGGTTCCTTCAACTTCTTCTAATGTAAGTTGTGAGAGGCTTTTCATCAAACGTTTGTTTATCCCGAAATTGGTTTTCCTTCGTGGATCAAAGCATCCCTTACAGTGTGAAGAATTTCAATTCAATGCATTCCCCACAGAAAGATACGTTTGTAAGTCAAGGGCTATCAGTCATACACACGCAAACTTTGATCACTGCTTTTGAAATAAAATGTAAAAGGAAGATTTGGAAAATTAATGACCTGGACACAAAAAACAACAACAAAGAACGAAGAAGTACTCACCAGAAATGGCATTAAAAAACAATGCTATTTCAGCATATTAAAACATTAAAACTTAGGTACATTGGCCATATCGAACAACCGAAAAGCATATTTTGGGGGCAAAAGTTGAAGGCAAGAGAGGAAAGCGAAGAGCAGCAAGAAGATGGGAACAGGATATGGGAGAATGGCTTGGAACAACGGTAACACTAGCAGACACACTGGCGGAAGATCGAGTGCTGTTCCGCAGTAAGGTAAGAAGAGACAGAGAGAGAGAGAGAGAGAGAGAGAGAGAGAGAGAGAGAGAGAGAGAGAGAGAGAGAGAGAGAGGGAGGGAGATATCAATGAACTGTGACAAAGACCCAGCCGATATCTTATCCCTGTAAATTGCAACCAATCAGGAGTTCTTTACGATGGGCACTGGGCCGAGTCATGTGGTAGAGAAAAATCCTGTGGTTTTATCGTTTACACCCTTCTTTATGGAAACGACCAGCTGGCCTTTGCGGATGCACCTTTTACTTTACTTTGATTGGCTCTCAAGAACACAATTTTGAGCTTTGGTCAATTTCTACTACCTGACAACGTTCAATGGATTCCATAGTACACATTAAACAAAAAAAAAGTGACTTTTTTTTGAGGGGGGAACCCATTGATGAGCCAAAATGCTTATTATAGTTAATAAATTTCAACTTTACTGTGGCAAAAAAATCTTTTTAATAAGCTTGGGAATTTAAAAAATGGTGAGGAAATGAAACTGTAGCTCTTTCTTTGGGACACTTTTTTTTCTTTCAAAGTAAAAAAGTTCAAATCCCCCATTTTCAAACTCTGTGATCAGATCATACAGACTGAGAATCTCAAAGAATTTATACGTTTTGGCAACTGACCTAGATTTGATTCACTTAGTGCTGTAATTATATAGAAACATTCCTATTAAGCAGCAGCTATCATTGAGAATGGTTGACAGCAAGGGCAGAGACTACCTTAATGCGCAGTAAAGTGTTTTTTTTTCTTTAAAATGGATTGCTAAACTACTTACACAGCCATCATGAACTTCAAGTTTCCTATCCAATTTCAGGCGTTGAACGAAATGTTGGCTTCCTGTGGACAATTTTCAAAATTTGATACATCACTCATAAATATAATGTATAAAATATTTTAATAATATAGAGAGGCCAAAACTGATTAAATCGCAAGCTTGAACCAGAACAAGAGTACATGTGCCTAAATCTTGGATTTAGAGGTCCACTGATGTGTTAATTGTTGACTTTAGCATATTTACCTTCTAAGTGTTTTGGGAGCTAACTATTTATTTCTTATTAGAACATATCAGTCGAAGTCAGTTGTTCTAATAATAAACTAAAAATGAACACTTCTATACTGATGCAACTTTGCAATAGGAAATGTTACAGCCAGAACAACTTTCACTTCTCCAGCACAATTTAAACATATTATATTTGTATTGTTCTGATTATATGTCCTTATATAAAAACATGGAAACTGATCCAGGGAGGCACATGCCATTAAATATGTCACAGCGCATCACAATCTAAGAAGTTGAAGGCCATGAATTTTTGGCGAGAGAAGTGGGAAAGCTTTGTCTTGGGTCATTGACCTCGACCTACCTAGGAGGAAAAAGATGATTATATACTCCATAAAAGGAAACTGAGCCAGTAGTTATTTCTTGAAAACTAGAAAAATAGCCAATGAGATTGCAAGTTATTTTCAGCTCACACATAGTTCTAGTATTTTCATTATCAACCATCTAATGGGAGCTTGCGACCTTGGGTTACATGTGTTTACAATGAAAGTAGATCATGAAGGCTTTGGCGTAGAATCACACAGGGTTCATAATCTTCACTTGACATTGTATAGAGATTAATAAAAGGAAGCATTCTAAATTCAGTATGTATTAAATTTCAATTTTTAAGAAATTAAATTCTACTGATACAACATGATATAAAAAGTGTCTAGAGTTTATCTGTATTTTAAAATATTATCCTGACAATTTACCTATAGAAGCATTAAACAGTTTTCTCTGTGATAGTGACTCCTGCTCTCTCCTATGCATGAGAGTGAACATGGTATAATTTGGGTAGTAGAGAGGCATTTTGTGACACTTTAATCGTTGACAACGTAGAAATCTGGGCACTTCATTTGTTAATGAGGTCTACTGGGTAAATCCTGTTGAATAAAAAAAAAAAAGCATAGCATGGAAGCAGTTTACTCACTCGAACAAATCTATACAAGTAATGTACATGCTGACAAAATTGAATGAAAGCAAAGTGCATTAAATTAATAATATTTTGATAGCATTTAAAAAGACGATTAGCTACTATAATTATGTGATATGCTTAAAGCTTTTATTGCTCTAGTTCAGAGGCAAGGTGAACATCCACCTCAATCTTCAGACCCCGTTTTCGTGGGGAAAGAATGTTTTGTGACAGTTTTCGATGTCATTTTTTTCCACTTGTCTCTTTTTTTGTTTTTTGTTTTTTCTAGTGTTTGCTTTTTTTTTTGTTCTTCCCCTTTTCTCCTTCTTTCTATTTTCTTTAAATTGATTTTTTTTCCCAATCTTTTTTAATTTCTCTATTCTTTTCCGCCATCCCTGATACCTTTTGAGTGCATCTCTGCAACTAGTGAAAAATTATTTCGTCCCTATTTCATGACCAGTGCAACTCTCCCTTTGGTAAAAGCAAAAAAAAAGCCAGGTCAGCTGGAGGAGGCTATGGCCGAAGGCCGGGACAACTTTTCTGGTCACATGACAAAAATAAGGCTGTCTCTTAAAAGGCGCTTCAGTGAAAACATGGTAAAATGGCTTTTTTGAGGCCAAAAATGGAAAATTTGACCCAATATTCCTTTAAACTTAAAGTTTACTTGATTTTTCCAGGTGTAAACGGCAATCAATGAGTTTTCAGTGAGAAATATACTGTTGAAAATTGATACAGGAAGCCGGGCAACTTGATGGCCCACATGATATGCGCGTATCAAGACGAACAGGAGAGGCTGACCCGATCTCATGAAAACCAACCGGTGAGGAATGATGTTGGGTTACAGGATAGCCAGTGTGACATGCCCGCATCAAAACAAACAGGAAAGACTGAACCGATCTCTTGGAAAGCGAAAGTTTTCAACTTAAAATTGTAGCAATGTGTCTTTCCTGTTTTAGAGCTGTTTCATTGTAGCAATATGTTTTTCTATTATGACAACCCCCCCCTCCCCCAACCATTTATGTGCTGTTTACATTTCTCAAGCCATTGTATTTTTATGGTGTGGGAAACCTGTCTCCCTCCCTCCTCAATCTTGTATGCGTTCTGTCATCAAAACAAACCGGAGAGACTGACTGACTGATCCGATCTCATGAAAAGCGATGGGTCTCAACAGCAACGGCCACATTCTGCCCTAATCATCGATGGGAGCACACTCTAAATGCCCTGTAAACCCCCATTTTCACTTTGTTTACATTTCTTATTTCATTACTACATTCTGTGACAGGGGGAAACCCCCTTCCCCCAACTTATTTCCATCCATCTCACTTGCGCTGTTCCAAGGCAAGCCAAAGTCAGTGACAAAGTGAAAGCAAATGTTTTGTAGTTTCGATAACCATTGCGCATGCGTAGCGTATTGATATTAAGAAGACCTGTAAACATGGAATCAGTGCCTCGGCTTACCAGGTATTCTTCACTTTAACCCTCCCTTTATAAGAAAATTGACAAAGAAAGACAACAAATCTGATTTCTGACCAATCCAGTAACTTTAGGCCTACCTGTTACAGTTTTCAGTTCAGTAACAACATCTGATCATGATGTAAACAGATGGGAACAAAATAGGTATTTGATGCATGCCCATGTAACAACCTACAAAGAAATCAGATATAATGATGAACATTTAGGTCTAGATTCTAGATCTAAGGTTGACTTCAAAGCAAGAATATCAAACAACTATAGGTGCTGGTGAGTCAACTCAATAGTTCTAGTCCAGCTTTTCTCAAAGAATCGCTTTGATGCTTACTGCATCACTTCTTTCTTTAGTTAAGGGCTTCCACAAATGTTTTAAAATTTCCTTTTCTAACCAGAATTATTTTCAGGACAAATGTCACATTTGTGACAAAAAAGAATATTTTTCTATGGCTCTTAAGTTCGGCTGTACAAGATAGCCTGGACGGTGTACTTGATATGGTGGAGTGTCTTCTACAAAGAGGTTGGTCCACCTCACATTAAAGATTGTTCTTACAATGATGAAAGCAACATATTAAGTGTTTTCGGATTTTATTCTAGACCAAAATGATGACATGAACTGTTAAAAAGCCCCAAAGAGCATAAAATAGGGACTGGCAGGGTTTGTTTTCAAAAGTACATTAGACATTAAACGCTGTTTTTTTAATAATATTCATCAATAAAGACATACATTAATGAAAGGCATCAGAATTTAGGATTCTTTTTTTTTCAATTGAAAGACAACCATTTTTAATAAAGTGTTATGACTGAATAAGATTAAGAGCTTATAGGTCAAAACATTTCTTGAATAAAAAAACTCAAAATGTAGGATTTGATATATGATGTTTAAAAGGTTTTTTGAAAGACAATCATCGATAAAAGTGAAAGTAGGATTGCATATGATTGAAGTTTGTTTTTGTTTTCCTTTTTTTTTTTAATTGAAAGCCACTCATCCATAAAAGTGAATTTATAAGCTTGATAAGAAGTGATTTAAGATTGTTTAAAAGATATTATAAACACAAAAACAAATTCACCAAAGTGAATTTTTAGCATTACTTTGAACATAATCTGTGATAATAGTTTTAATATTACATATCTCTGTACATTAAATTATTCATCTAGCAGCATTTACTCATTCAGCCCAGTACACAATTCACTGTAAAAAGCAAAGTTACCTGTAGCCAGTTCATCCAATGGCAGCATTCCCAGGCCCGCATCTTTCACACACTTAACTTGCACAAACTGTCACAAATGACACATACCAGTACTCCATCCACTCATGTTTAACTTTCCCATGACATCCTCTACAAATTCCCATTATTGAGCTTTCATATCATCAACATACATAGATGATCTCTCTCACTCGCCAACCCAACATCATAATTTTCTTCTTCACTTTCATCTTTCCTCAGCCACAGTTTACCTATTCCTTTTCCACTTTTACTTTAATTTTGTTTTATTCTCTTTTTTTCTCTTTCTTCGTTTCATTATTTCTTTCTAAAAAATCTTTCATTCTATCTTTCCCTTTCCCTCTCTGTCTTTTTTCCCTTCCGCTCTTCTTCCTGATTCTTGTGTCAGTTTTCCATTTCATTTCTGCCTCCTCCAATTCTTTCTTTCTGTCATCTTTTGCCTAATAGACTTCAATATAGTCATGGCTTGATTCTATGCCATTCAGTGCAGGATCTGCCAGGGTCTCATCTTAAGAAGTGGAGATGTTTAAGTTAGATTTAATTAATTCGGCAGCTCTTGTCAGTCTCCTGCGTATCATCTGCAGACAATATACATATCTATATGGAAAGAGGAAGGAAGGAACTTGATTCTATTTCCATTTTCATACAGTCATTCATCATAATAATATGTCAGTAATAATATTTCTAAAACATTCAGAAATTTAGAATACCTGCGGAAGAGAAAGACAACGTGAATTTTAGTCTTATCTCAAAATTATCGAATACCTGACCATTGGAATTTGGGTGAATTCGAATTGACCCAAACACCTCAAATTTTGGAGGGTGTATTGATAACTTCGCCAATCTGATAATCATGCTGCAAAACTAATGGAACACCCAGTGGTTATTTCTTTTTTGTCTTTTTCAGAGGTTATTATTGACAGAAAAGGCTGACCAGCACTCTAGAAAGATCTGGGTACTTAATAAGAATATGGGTACCGTCTGGTTACTACCTAGCAGCCAATCTGGAAACCCACGGAAATAGTTCCCAGATTGGCGTAAAATATGCTAAATGATTTTATTTTTTTTATAAATAAGTTTATTTAATTCTTTTTTTTTTTAATTTAGTTTAGATATAAAAAGTGCAGTGCAGCTCTATCTTCATAAGAACACAGTTTTGTGAAAATCGCAAATAAGTTTTGAATTGTGCTACAGTGCATTTAATGGTGCTAGTGCCAGTTTTCAGATGAATTGTGGTGTGCTTTTGGATTAATAGATCTTATATGTATTGGAAAAGGCTAGTGTAGGTTAATTATATTTTAGCAGAATAGTCTTTTTCCATCATGGCCACCAAGTGGACACAAATGGGACCCATATTCTCGAGTACCCAATTTTCCACCTGGCAACCACTTCCTTAGGGATCCGTCATGGCCGACAAGCATAAAGAGACAGGACACAGATTCTAATGATTACCGAGTCTACTTGCTGTACAGAATCTAGGTCATTAAATCAGATGGGGACCTGGATTGTCCAGATCTATACTTGGGTTATATTTTAAAAATAGATCTAAACGTCCAGTAACAAAGTAAAGATGCAATCTAGCAAGTGTGCAGAGGCCAGGACTGTCTTTAGGCTCTCGACAGGGATATACACACAGGTAAACATACACACCCCCAGATAATTAACAATTTGAACAAAAATGAAGGACAAAAGATGATAGAGCGAAAGGGTTGGCGTCACTACCAGTACAAGTAGTAAATAAGGAGCCTGAAATTAAAACGTATTATTCTTCGTCTGTAGATTGACTATAGATCTAGGTGCATAATCATTTCAGTCAGTTCAGTTCATTCCCGTGACCAGATGGTCGTAGGGGAAACATAGAAAATCTGTATGCTAGAGAGCACCAAGCGGGTGTGTTTTACCTGTCTTAAGGGGGTGGGGCTGTCCAAATGAATTAAATCTCATATGTTGTCCATCCAACTCTTCGCCTGTCGTCCTTGTTTCCAGCCACCATCCAAGGTCTCTTGTAGTGCTATCTTGGGTATGCAGTTGTTGCGGGTGACATGACCAAACCAGG
Organism: Goniobranchus geometricus; assembly: GCA_028565895.1. Taxonomy (NCBI): domain Eukaryota; kingdom Metazoa; phylum Mollusca; class Gastropoda; order Nudibranchia; family Chromodorididae; genus Goniobranchus; species Goniobranchus geometricus. Next base: position 4,601 of record JAOWAY010460107.1, on the reverse strand, counting down.
CCAGCTTCCTCCTTTAAACAAGACCTAGAAGGTGTTCTTGTGAACCTGCTCGGGCTGAGGTGAATAATATGTATGATTTTAAATCATCAAGATCCAGTGTAGTTTAGTGATCCTTGGTTATGAGTGCCTCGGACTACTGGGGACTTTGAAGGGCTGCTTTAAAGTCCTGGGCGGTCTGGGTAAAGCCGCAAGCAGATATCCTAAAATTACTCTCTAGACCTAGAGACTAGGCAATATCCCGGCCTTCTTGATATGATGATATGATATACACAGATATACACATAGGCTTAAAGCCTTTCATCTCGTCTCGTGCTGTCCGTGAAACGTTTCTCTTCATGACACTCTAACTGGACATGTCCCATGATATTGATGGAGGGTGGCATTTGCTAAAGACAGCTCTTTACAGGATGCATTATTTATATGCTTCATAGAAAGCATCCAGGCAACATATTTAAATGTTAGCAATGAGGGGGTGTCAACCACATCTTCCGGTAACTGGTTCCATTTGTTAGCCACTCTTATTGAGAAAAAGTTCTGTCTGAGGTCGTGAGAGCATCCTTACAGAGCTTGAGTTTGTGTCCCCTTGTCGTACTAGAGGAGTCCAGATGGAGAAGTTCCTTGTTTGCAGAATACATATCATGGGTATATTTGTATGCTTCAATCATATCTCCGCTATCTCTTCTATATTGCATACTTGGTAGTGGTATTTTCCTCAGTATTTGCTCGTAATTCAAGTTTCTGAAACCAGGAATGATTTTACTTGCTGGCATCGGAACATTTTCAATAAGGACTTTATCTTTCTGGATCCTTGGGGCCCACACTACATTACTGAATTCCAAGTGAGGGCGGACAAGTGCGGTGAACAGTTGTTTCATGCTGTCTTTGTCGAGATGAGTGAAAGATCTCCTAATGAAACCCAAAGTCTTATTTGCCTTATTTACTTGGGACTCAACATGCTTTGAGAATTTGAGATCTTTGTCCACAAGTACTCCTAGATCTTTTTCTTCCTCTACCAACACTGAAGCAACACTGTTTCATCTGTGTCATGTTTTCTCATCCTTTATTCATGGTGAGGATTGTTGTCTGAGATGTAAAACATGACACTCGTCAACATTGAATCTGAGCTGCCACTGGAGTTGGGTTATAAAATCACCACTATCTGCTCTGGAAAAGACTTTGGTGTCATCAGCATACATTTGACACATTGAGCTCACAACGTCTGGCAGCTCGTTGATGAAAACGACAAATAAAACGGGACCGAGACAGCTCCCTTGTGGGACACCACTTGACACAGGAGCCCATTCTGAAAAAACATCCATTTACCCTGACACGCTGTCTTTTCCCCAACAAAAAATCAGATATCCATGCTAATAATTGTGAATTTACTCCATATGACTCAAGCTTTCTGAGGAGACGCTGATGAGGGACACTGTCGAATGCCTTTCCAAAATCAAGGTACACTATGTCAACTGGGACACTCGTGTCTAAGTACTTAGTCCAGGCATCTAATGCAACCAACAAGTTAGTTGTGCAAGATCTCTTTGCAATAAAGCCATGTTGAAACTCAGACAGAACTTCTTGTTCAGTAAAGTAATCCACTAGCTTGTCTCTAATCAAGGATTCCATTACTTTGCAGAATATGCACATCACATAAGTGAAATTGGGCAGTAGTTGCTAGTTTTGTACTTCTCATCCTTTCCATAATAGAACTACCGACTGATGTAATCAGTAATCGGATCGAGAAAGACCTGAAGGATCCTGTACTACCCACTTACGAAACCAAAACAAGGCGCTATAATATTTCATTATTATCATTTAGAAGCAAGAGTACTTTATTTGTTTTCACCCATCCGATTATGGCATGACCACAGACTGGCCCATACCCATACGGTGTCAATTGATGTAAAAAAATCAGGAATATTTTTCAACTTTTTTTTTTAGAGAATGGAGAGGATGACTGACAGAAATTTTATTCAGTCTAGAATAATTTGTAACAAATCTCTAATCTGTCTCTTGAGAACTACATGAGGTAAGAATTCCATTTCTCAATGTACTTCTCGTCCAAAGACATTGTTGGAAAGGAAGTAATTGACTTGTTGTTGGCTATTCGTCTTTTTGTTGTTGTTTTTTTGTTGTTTTTTTCTGATGTGATAACAATTTGAACTCGCAAATTTGCATTCTTTTTCTTCAGTAGAACTGAGTATGACTGACGAAGCGCATGACAAAAGCAAAAAAAATTGAAGTCTTAAACTTTGACCTAAAGGTAGTGTGACAGATTGACTGTTCTAAGGAGTCCATGTTTCGACAGTATCTGACAGAATCAGGTATTCTGTTCCACAATCTAAGTGAGCTGGGAAGACGGAATTTTTAGGTGGCATTCTATCTTTGAATGGTTTTGTCTTTTGTTTAGTCTAGTGTTCATGCTATGGTTGCTGATTTGGTTGTTCTCTCAAATGGTATGTCAATTATTGACCAACAACAATGGGTCATGATGGACCTAAATTTATGAAAGATTACAAAAATGTGACAATAAGTCAATAACTATGAAAGTATTATCTTTAAAAAAATGTAGTTTTATTGTACTTCCTTATCCAGGGTTACCGGTTAAAAGGCTTTTATTTATTTCCCCATGGTGTTGTTATATAACGTATAAGCAAAGACAGAGTACTACTGTCTTTGGTATTAGTCTGTATCCTAAGCATTTTGAATTGAGCCAATCGTTGAGATAAAGAAAGGAAACGAAGAGAAAGAACATCAACAAAACCCCACTAGAATTATGCTTTTTTCCCATAACTAGATTAATAGATTTTGAAAGAAATAACTGTTAGTTCATTCTCCATTCAGTCACATGATCGGCTGCCTGAGCGAGCAAGCGAGAGAGAGAGAGAGAGCAGCAGCAGCAAGGACTGAATGGCAGTGAAGGATAGGTCCCATGGACACTGGGTTGTAAAACTATGGAAGGTCTTCCCAACATTTAACTCAAATACATGATGATTCTACTTAAACTTCATGTTAATGCTGGACTGACTACTGACTTGACTGAATCTCGCACTATTGATCACATGATTTTGAAGGCGGATGCGCAGAAATCCCCACGGCCACGAGCGTGGGGCTAATCGACCGATTTCGTGCGGGTAGCAAAACGCTAGCCAACCGACTTCGGGCAGGTAGCCACTCCACTTGGTATTTTATATCATTCACCATAACAATATAACTAGGTTCAGTTATGCACAAAATATATACACAAAATGTGATAGTATAATAATCCAATGAATGAAATTGAGAACATCAACTCGTGTCAACATGACAAAACGCTTTGCATAATCGATGGAATGCACAGGTCCACGGATTGCACTTAACTAACAGATCTCAAGTTTTGCCTCTTGTTTAGTCTAGTGTTAATGATAATGTCATAGTTGCTGATTTGGTATTGCTTTGTCAATTAGATTATCCAACCTCATTTATAAATTATTATGCATATTTGTAGATGCACTACCCTGAGTATAATAATCGTCTGTTATGAAGCATGTCCAATGTCCTATTTCTGTGCAGTTTTTCTAATCTAGTCCTCTTTTTCATTTGTTGGTTTGGGAATTGCAGATAGAACATCAATAAATCTACAATGGGCTTAGCAAATGCCTGTACATATTTTTTCTTCATTGATTGAATGCAGTTGGTTCGATTTTGTCTCAAGAATGCTAGTGTGGAGCTTGCCTTTTTGAACACTGCGTTATTCTGATCTGTCCAGTTTAGCTAGGCCTTATTGTCCATGGTCACACCAAGTATTTTGCACTTATAAGTTTCAGATTGCAGCCTGCCTCATCATTTAATTGTCATATATCTTGTATATTTGTATTTTATAATTGGTATGCTTTTTGATGATCGAATATCTCCAATTACTCTCCCACTCTTAGGGTTGTCAGGTTTCTTTGCAATGTTTCACAATCTATTTAAACCTCATAGGATACGTTAAGGGTGTTCTTACTATCTGAGATGAGCACTGTTTCCACTGGACTCAGACCAGGGGCAGGGGCCCACAATAGAGACAGCATTTAGAAAATGAATGAGAAAGGAGTTGGAATTCTCATTGATAAGACAGCTAAGAGCGTCAAAGGCAGGTGGGGTGTTTTCGATAGAGTGATTGCAGATAAATTTGAAGGAAATCCATTGGATATTGGACAGATCCGAGTGTAGGCACCCACTTCAACATGTACAGATGAAGAAAGACATTTTTTACGAAGAAGATCTTGACAAAGCTATGAAGAATTTAAATTCACAAGATGTAAAGATGGTCATTGGAGATTTCAAACAAAAGTAGAAGATGAGCGTATTGAAGACAAAGTTGGGCCTAGGATCTAGGAATGAACAGGGAGATCACCTCCTAGACTGGTGAAGAAGAAATTCAATGACTTTTTCATTTCGAACACCTGACACAAAAACCACCCTAGAAGCAGATACATGGATTAACCCAGATGATCAAATTAGAAACCAGATAGACTTCATACTAGTGCAAAAAAGATTTTAAAACTCTGTTAAATCAGCAAAAACAATGCCAGGAGCAGACTGTGACAGTGATCATGTGCCAGTAGTGTGCAGAATAG
>JAOWAY010459996.1:0-13025 GCA_028565895.1 Goniobranchus geometricus | reverse complement strand
TTGCTTATTTTATTTGCAGGAGAATCACGTCCTACGGCCTTTAAAAAGTACAGTCTTTCAAAGATGCTGTTGAATATTACAACCATGCCATGTACAGTTAACTCATGACTAAGGCCGAAAAAACAGCAGACGTTTAGTAAATCCTCTAAGGTCTTTCGGTACTCCCTTCCGGTGAACACGTTCTTACGGATTTCGAGCCACCAAACGAAAACGGCCCGTTGAGAGCGTTTACAGAAATCCCAAACACTTCTTAAAATATCTCAACAAGATGCTCTGCGGCTTAGCACATTCTTTTGACAAAGCAAGATCCGATATCTGTCGGTAAACAGCACGGATTACCTCCATCACCTTCTTACTCAACACCAGCCAATGTCTAGTGCGAGACTACCCCGACGTGTCTTCCAGCTTGATCATCGGCGGCGAGTTCACGAAGTGTGGTGCGAAACTCGAGTATTTTTCTTCTTCTTCTTCTTCTTCTTCTTTCTTCGTAATTAATGTAGTATCAAGCTGCTATGCTTGTGACAGTGTTTGTGATTTGTAATATTAAACGACTGTGCATATATATTGTGACAATGCTCGTAATTTGTAATGTTACGTTTGACTGGCAATGCTTGCAACACGTAGCACTATGTCGGTATGCACATTAAAGTGTGCGTTATATGTAACATTAAGTCGTTATGCAAGATTAAAGCTTTTGTTATTGTAATATCAAGTCTGTATGCATGGAAAAGAGATTATTATTTGAAATACTAAGTCGTTTTTCAGAAATGACAGTGTCAGTTAGTTGTAATACTAAATCTTTATGCATGAAAAAGTGTTTGTAATTTGAAAAAAACAAAAAAAAACAAAAAAAAAAAAAACACAGATGATTGATTGATTGATTTGTGAATAAAGCCCAGAAAGCGTTTGGGGGTTATCTAGAAGCGTCAAATTCTCAAAGGAGTATGGGGGCGGGCAAATGGGCAGGAATGATCGAAACAAGTAGGAGCCTGACTGAAGAAGACAAATGTAAGGATAATATGCAACTTGGTTGGCATTTTAGGTAAATGAGCATATTCTTCCTCTCTCCGACTGGATATGCCCCTGGAAATACAAATTGGGGAATTTTTTTTGTGTGAAACCCCAGTTGGGATAAAGACAAAACCATACAAAGGAAAGAACATACGAAAAAAAATCTTGCACCCAGCTGGAATCGAAGGCGGTATCTTCTCCTTCGGCAACCTGAAGGCTGGTAATAAAAACTGTTAGTCGTGTTAGGGCAACGTATGAATTACTACATCTCGGAGACCTCTCTCTTAAGAAGTGTACGTGGTCGAGTGGTATTGCGTTGTCTTTTCATGGCATGGCGAGGTCGCCGAAGCAGAAGATTCCGCCTTCGATTCTAGCTGGATGCAAGATTTTTTTCGTATGTTCTTTCCTTTGCATTGTCTTGTCTTTGTCCCAGCTGGGATTTCACTAAGACATAATCTCTGTTAATGTAATGAAACTCCACGCCTCTAGATCTACTTGTTTCTAAATTCGGGAATAATGAATTGTACATTGTAATACTCGAAGGATGATTCCACAATGCAAATTTCCCAATGCACAATGAGAATTAGGCCCTGCAAGTAGAGAACATCCAGGCAGCGAGCATTTTGGCTTCTTTTTCTCTTAATATGCTAAAGGGGGTGTACATACCTTCAATACTAAATGAATGTACTAAAAATAAATTTCATGAGGTGACACGACAAAAGACGAGAACAATAATTTAGGCAGGAAGAGATTTGGTAGGCTGCTTTCCTGATACCGTAACAATGCAAACTAAAAATGCCACAAAGCCATAGACACCAGTAGCAGAGACTTATACTTTGAATGCGATTCAATTATTATTTGATGCCGACCACAACTCCTGATCTTTTCGGATCTCTGGCAGAACATTTGAAATTAATGAGAATTGTGACGCATTAAAGAAAAAATATTTATTTTGTAATATACCGAGGCCAAAACAAAAACAAAAGAAAAAATACACGAAAAAAGTAATAAAATCCTACACTGTGGTGTAGTTCAAACGAGAGAGGTTATTTATTTGAACCCGAGGAACTAACGGCATGATTAGTTTAACACGCCCCATTAACTTCTTGACAAATCAAATGTTTCCAATTGTATTCTTATCTATATCTATATAATTATCTCTAAAGGTAAAATATATCTTTCTGTTCAATTTGCTTAACTCTTCAGGCGTCCTTCACCTCTTTGAAAATAGCAAGCCTACCTGAAGGAAGGCAAAACTGATAAATAGTGAAATAAATAAGAGATTATAATCTTCATAACAATTGCGCGTGGTGTGGGTGGGGGGAGGGGTTATGTGGATTACTCTAAATGAAATTTGAATTTGTAATGTAAAAAAAAAAGATAGGTTAAATAAGCAAAATAAGCCCTAAATCAAGAGCTTGTCTCTTCTTCAAAAATTGTAAATTCGAGCAAGGCCCTTCGCGAAATACGAATCGTGTGCCGAAAAATAAATATGTCCAGTAGCGGTATTATATTCAAAATACAACTATCATATGCTTTATACGTAATATAGGGCAACAATAAGTATCATAATGTTTCTAATAGCATTATGCCTCTACATTAGAGATGCGTTGTTGTCTCAACTGAGAAGGGAGCCAGCGCGACGCCGGGCTGGTCAAATCAGTAACACTCTAGATCTTTTTTTTATGTAATGAAGATAATTTTATAAACCATATTGAAACTTGGCGCCATTGGGTAAGAGCGATCATGACGTGCTTGTATCTCACTTGACTTTAACGCAGACAAATATAATGTATCTAATTACTTACCTAAATATGATTATAAGAAAGGAGATCATGAGAGCTGCTGTTGAGAACTCCAAATCATAAACTGGCATGAATATGACCATATGCCTGTAGAACAAGAAGACGCATGGGCATTCTTACGCGATGAATTAAGATATTTGGAATATGTTCCCCTCATGTCAAAGAGATGGCACAATAAGCATTTATGGTTGACTAAACAAGTGAAAAGAAATATCAATAGAAAACAAAAGTATTTAAAGCAGTATTTAAGGGATAAATCTGTGAAAAGGTACAATGATTGTGTTTCGGTCATGAATCAAACAAAGCGTGGTATAAGAGAAAGCATCATTTCTCTTGAAAAAAAAGTGTTGCCCATCAAATAGGGTCGAAAAATGTCAAACTATTTTGGAAATATGTAAGCTCAAAATTAAAGCGCAGAACCGGCATAGGACTGTTGATCAAAGTGGTGAATAAATAATATTAGTGATACTGAAAAGGCTGAAATCATACATAATTATTTTCTAGTGTCTTTGTAGAAGAAAACATCGGTAGTTTACCAAACTTAGCTGATAGGAGCGGAAGTAACACTTTAACAAATCTTGATATAACAGAAGAAATGATGATGAAAAAAATGTTGAAACTGGACATCTCTAAGAGTATGTGGCCGGATGAGTCACATCCATGTTTTCTGAGGTATTTAGCTATGGCGTTATGTTTACCACTTCGCATTATTTACACTAAATCGTTACAAACAGTGACATTCTCTTGGATTGGAAAAAGGCTAATGTTACCGCATTTTTTTATAAGATAAAAACAGATCCAGGCTATTATCGTCCAATCAATTTTTACCTGTATGATATATAAAATTTTGAATCGATTGTGAAAGACAAATTAACAGCAGCACCACTGCATTAATTAACGGCAGCACTTCGACACAAATTAACAGCAGTACCACAGCACTGATTAACTGCAGCACCACTGCACTAATTTACGGCAGCACAACTACAATAATTAATGGCAGCACCACTGCACTAATCAACGACTGCACTTCGACACTAATTATTTATTAACGACAGCACCACAGCACTGATTAACGGCAGCACCACTACACTAATTAACGGCAGTCCACTGCACTGATTAACGGCAGCACCAGTACACTAAATAATGGCAACACCACCACACGAAGCAACAGTGGCACCACTACATCAATTAACTGCAGCCGACTGCGCTAATTAACGACCGCACCACTACACCAATACACTAATTAACGGCAGGACCACTGCACGAGGTAACGGTGGCACCTCTAGACTAATTAACTGCGGCTGACATCACCTATTAACGGCAGTACCACGCACTACACTAACTAATTAACGGCAGCACCAATACACTAATTAACGGCAGCACCACTACACTTATTAACGGTAGGACCACTACACGAAGTAACGGTGGCGCCACTAGACTAATTAGCTGCAGCTGACATCACTTATTAACGGCAGCACCACTACACTAATTAACGGCAGCACCACGACACTAATTAACGGCAGCATCACTACACTAATTAACAGCAGCACCACTACATTCATTAACAGCAGCACCACTGCACTAATTAACGCAGCACCATTACACTAATTAACGGCAGCCCACTGCACTAATTAACGGTAGCACCACTACACTTAAGTAACGGCAGCACCACTACACTAAGTAACGGTGGCACCACTAAACTAATTAACTGTCGCCGACTGTACTGATTGACGGCAGCCCCACTACACTAATTAACGGCAGGACCACTACACGAAGTAACGGGTCACCGCTAGACTAATTAACTGCATCCGACAGCACTGATTAACGGCAGCACCATAACTCTAATTAACGGCATCACCACTACACTCTTAAACGGCAGCTCCGCTAAACAAATTAACGGCAGCACCACTGCACTGATTAACGGCAGCACCACTACACTAATTAACGACAGCACCACTACACTAATTAACGACAGCACCACTACAATGAGTAACGGCAACACCACTACACGAATTAACGACAGCACCACTACACTTATTAACGGCAGCACCACTGCACTAATTAACGGTAGCACCACTACACTAATTAACGGCAGCCCACTGTACCTATAAACGGCAGCACCACTATACTAATTAACGGCAGCACCACTACACGAAGAAACGGTGGCACCAGGACACAAGTAACGGCGGCACTACTACACTTATTAACGGCAACACCACCACACTAATTAATAGCAGCACCACTACACTAATTAACGGCAGCACCACTACACTAATTAACGGCAGCACCACTTAACGTATTACACCTCTACACTACTTAACGGTAGTACCTCTACACTAATTAACAACAGCACCATATACTAATAAATGGGAGCACTACTCATTTATTAACGGCAGTACCACTACACTTATTACACTACCACACTAATTAACGGCAGCACCACTACACCAATTAATGGGAGCACCACTACACTAATTAACGGCAGCACCACTACAGTAGTTAACAGCAACACCACTACACTGATTAACGGCAGCACCACTGCACTAATGAACGGCATCACCCCTACACTAATTAATGGCAGCACCACTATATTAATGAACTGCCGCACCAATACACTAATCAACGACAACGCCACTACACTCATTAATGGCAACACCACTACACTAATTAACGGCAGCACCACTACACTAATTAACGGCAGCACCACTAAACTAAATTAACGGCAGCACCACTACACTCATTAACGGCAGCACCACTACACTAATAACGGCAGCACCACTACACTACTTGACGGCAGCACCGTTACACTTATTCATGGCAGCACCACTGCACTAATTAACGGTAACACTACTACACAAATTAACATCAGCACCACTACACTTATCAACAGCAGCACAACTATACAAATTAACGGCAGCACCACTGCACTTATTAATGGCAGCACCACTACACTAGTTAATGGCAGTACCACTATGCTAATTAACGGCAACGACACTACTTTAGTTGACGGCAAAACCAATACACCAATTAACGCAGCATCACAATATAATTAACTCCCGCACCACTATATTAATTAACGATAGCATCACTACACTAATTAATGGCAACACCTTCGCAATGATAAACTGGAGCACAAATATCATGGTTGACGGAGCACCACTGCCTTTATTAACGGCAGTGCAACTGCAATGATTTGAGCTGCAGCAGTCATTATCAAGAATGCCTCTACAGTGATTAATGGCCGCACCACACCAATGATTAACTAGGCAGCACAAATACAATGATTGGCGGCAAAAGATTACGATGATTAACAGCAACACCACTACAATAATTAACGACAATATTACTACGATGGTTAACGCCAGCACCACTACAATAATTAACGACAATACAACTACAATGATTAACGCCAGCACCACTACAATAATTAACGGCAGCAGTAATTATCGGCAATGCCACTGCAATGACTTACTGTTGCACCACTACATCGATTGACGACAGCACCACAACAATTATTGTCGGCAAGATACAACAATTATTACAGGCAGCACTAATTATCGACAATGCCATCACAATGCGTAATGACAGCAGACTACTGTGATAAATGGAAGTAAGACTACAATGATTACGGGCAGCAAGACTACAATTATTAACAGCAGCAAAACAACAATTATTAATGACAGAACCTCTACATCGATCAACAGCAGCACCATAACGATGACTAACGCAACAATACAACTTTTATTATAGGCAGCAATACTTTCTCGACAATGCCACTACAATTATTAATGGTAGCAACACTGACACATGGCAACAAGACTACAATGACACATGGCAGGAAGACGACATGATACATGGCAGCAACACTACACCGATACATGGTAGCAACACTACAATAATACATGGCAGCAACACTACAATGATACCTGGCAGCAATACGACAATGATACATGGCAGAAAGACGACAATGATACCTGGCAGCAAAACTACAATGATACCTGGCAGAAAGACTGCAATGATACATGGGAACAACACTACAATGATACATGGCAGCAACATTACAATGATATATATGGCTGCAATACTACAATGATACCTGGCAGCGAGACTACAATGATACATGGTAGCAACACCATAATGATACATGGCAGCAAGACTACAATGATACATGGCAGCAAGACTAAAATGATACATGGCAGCAACACTACAATGATACATGGCAGCAACGCTACAACGATACATGGTAGCAATACTATAATGATACATGGCAGCAAGACTACAATGATACAGGGCAGAAAGACGACAATGATATATTGCAGCCACACTACAATGATACCTGGCAGCAACACTACAGTGATACCTGGCAACATACTACAATGATACATTCCAGCACGACTACAATGATACATGGCAGGAACACTACAATGTTACATGGCAGCAACACTGCAGTGATACCTGGCAGCAAGACTACAAATGATATATGGCATCAATACTACAATAATACGTGGCAGCAACACTGCAATGATAAATGGCAGCTACACTACAATGAAACTTTGCAGCAAGGCTACAATGATTGATGGAAGCAATACTACAATGATAAATGGCAAAAAGGCTACAATGATACATGGCAGCAAGACTACAATGACACATGGCAGCAAGACTACAAAGATACATGTCAGCAATACTATAATGATTTATTTCAGCAACACTACGAAGATTAATGACAGCAACACTACAATAATTTCTGGCAGCAACATCCTGACTAATGGCAGCAACAGTGCAATGATAATGACAACACCACTGCATTGATTAACGGCAACACCAATTCAATGATAATGGAAGGAGCACTGCAATGATGAACGGAAACAATACAATGATTATCAAAAACAGCAATAATCATCGACAATGCCACCATAATGATTAATGACACCAACTTTGCAATTATTATCTGCAACACCACCACAACGATTAATTGCAGGAGAAGTTATCGGCAATATCACAACAGTGACGAAGGGCAACATCCCTTTTAGTGATCAACGCTAGAACCACTAAAGTAATTATCGGCAATACCACTAAAAGGATCAATGGCAACAACACTTTAGTGATAAAGAAAGCACAATTTTAGTGATAAACACCAACACCAGTACAGTAATTATTGGCAATACCCCTAAAACGATTAACGGCATCAGCATTATAGTGAAGGGCAGCAGAATTGCAATGATTAAAGACAGAACCAGAACAATGATTAACGAAAGTGCCATTGCAATGATTAGTAGCATCCCCACTTCCTTGATTCCTGGAATCATCAATATAGTGCCTAACGCTATCACCATTGCAATAGTTATCGACAATGAACACCAAATATTAACAACAGTAGCATCATAAGAATTAACAACAGTACCTTTTTAATAGTTAGCAACAGTACCACTTAATTAATGATTCAAAGCAGCACAGCGACAATCTTTATCAGCAGCATCACACAATAATGAACGGCAATGCCTCCTTAACAATTAACAGCAGCATGACCTACAATTATTAACGGCAGCTCTAACTGCAATAATCAACGGCAGCATGAATTGAAGCGTCACTGACTACTGTCACAAACGGTAGCACTAACTACAATGATTCAAAAACAGCACTAACCACAATGATTAAACGCCATCACTAACTACAATGATTAAGGGCAGTCACTGTAGGAACGTCAATTATTAAAGGCAGCACTAACTACAACAATTAATGACAACACTAAATACGATGATTAACGGCAGCATAAACTGACGTGATAAACGACATCACTGACTACTATCACAAACGGTAGAACTAACTACAAGGATTCAAGACAGCACTAACCACAATGATTAACAGCCGTAGTTAAGTAAATGATTAACGGCAACACTAAAATAAATGATTAACGGCATCACTGACAACAATCATTAATAACAGCACTAACGACAATGATTAACGGCCATACCGAATGCAACGAATTTTGGTAGCACTAACTTCAATGATTAACGGCAGTACAAATTCAGTGATAAACGGCAATAGTAACGTTAATGATTATTAGCAGCACTAATTACAATGGTAAAGGGCAAAAATAACGTTAATGATTATTGGCAACACGAATTAAAATGATAGACGGCAATAGCAACGTCAAGGATTAACGGCAGCACTTATTACAATGGTAAATGACAATAGCAACGTCAAGGATTAACGGCAGCACTAATTACAATGGTAAATGATAATAGCAACGTTAATGATTATTGGCAACACTAGTTACAATGGTAAATGACAATAGTAACGTTAATGATTATTGGCAACACTAATTACAATGGTAAATGACAATAGTAACGTTAATGATTATTGGCAACACTAATTACAATGGTAAATGATAATTGTAACGTTAATGATTATTGGCAACACCAATTACAATGGTAAATGACAATAGTAACGTCAAGGATTAACGGCAGCACTAAATAAAATGGTAAATGGCAATAGTAACGTTAATGATTAACGGCAGCACTGATTACAATGCCAGATGGCAATAGTAACGTTAATGATTAATGGCAACACTAATTACAATGATCAAAGGAAATAGTAACGTTAATGATTATCGGCAACACGAATTAAAATGATAGTCGGCAATAGTAAAGCCAAGGATTAACGGCAGCACTAATTAGAGTGTTAACTGTCAGTCGTGACGCTAATGATTAATGGCAGCACACGACAATAATCAACGGCAGCACTAATTACAATGATCCACGTAGCACAAACTACAACAAATAACGGCAGCACTAGTTACAAAGATTAACGGTAGCACGAACTTCTTTAATGAACGGCAACACAAACTACACTTATTTACAGTTGCACTAGCTACAACAATTAACGGCAGCGCCAATTACAATAATTATCTCCAATACCACAATGATTAACACCATCACTTACTACCATGTTAAAGGCACCACTAATTATAGTAATTCACAGCAGCAATAATTACAACTATTAATGGTAGTAGTACAGTGATTAACAGCAGCACTTGCTTTTAATGATTAACGGCAACACAACGATAGTTATTACCGACAGCACTAACTACACTAATTTACGGCAGCACCACAACAGTGATTAGAGGCAAGATTAACAACAATTATTAACGCAGCATCTCAGCAGTGATTAACGGCAGCGCCAACTACAATTACTAACGACAGCACTACAACAGTGATTAATGCCAGTACTACATTGACTAACAACAGCACAAAACATTGATTAACTGCTGCACTAACTACAATGATTAACAACAACACACAACAGCGATAAACAGCAGCACTGATTAAAGGCAGCACTAAATACAATGATTTAGCGGCAGCGCCCCCTACACCGATTACTTGTTTGTTCTTAGCAGTCTTTTTGGATTGGGTAAAAGAAAACGTTTACATATTGCAGTCAACAAAACTCATTAGGTCATAAAATTGCTTTAGGAAGACACAGATTTCAAAACTCCAGCCGCCAACTAAGCCAAAAGAAAGGCCAGCTGTTTATTCACACAACAGTGGCTTACACCATTGAATAATTTGAAGTATTGTGTTGATTCTTCCGAAATGATTCAAGGGTATTGACTGGATCTCCAAATGCAGACACAATGACGTGTAAATCGGACAGAGACCTGCTGATCTCTTCTACATGAGAAGTCCTTTGAATACCAATCTACATCCTGCTGATCTCTTTCACATAAGAAGTCATTTGGATACCAACCAACATCACCAGGACGTGTTTTGATAGCTGTTGCTTACTTAACTATAGGCGATCTTGGTATTGAGAACTCAGAGCAACACGGTTTATCTACGGTCAACAATGTTAAATCTTAAACCTCTTCCGTCCTCTCTTTATTTGTCGAATCTCTATTTTCATGTTATGCTATAATGTAATAACATGGTTAATTGATCAAACGTTGTCCCCTAGAAAACTCAATGATGTCAAATTAAATTGGCATTAAGCTTTCAATTCATAATGATATTTGTTTAGATTTTGTCATTGTTTTGTTCTTGTTTTGATTTCTTTTTGTACATGCTTTCAGGTTGGGTTATTGTTTCTTATTTTCTTTTTCATTCATAGAGACGGGGTGAATGAGAGGGGAGTGACGGGGCTAGTTGTTGGTTTTGTTTTGTTTTTTTGTGTGTGTTGGGGCGGCTGGGGGTGGGAAGGATGTTGTTTCGTTTAGGCTTTCTTTGAAGGTTTCCCGTTGGTCAGTTTTAAACAGGCTTTTTCAACTTCCTATTTCTTCTATACGTCATGAACATAAGCTTCACTTTCTCCCCTACATCGAAATGCATCGACAACACTGCAATATCCCTGATGAAGTATACTTTGTCCAAATACATGTCCTGTTAATGACATCAACGAACTCTTTTATAAGAAAGCTTCACAAATGAAACCCGTCTTTCCTATGACGGCATTGATGGGAAATTACTATAAAGCTTTACTGATGTTAAATGTCCATTGCGAACTAAAGTAACAGGAAATCCGAGACAGCCGAAGACACGACCGAGGAGTGTATGTCCAAAAGGCTAATCCTATTTGATTTATGATTCACGCGGTACTGGGCAGGTTAATCTCCTTTCGTTCACAAGCTTTCTGTTACAGAAGTAAATATCTCGATTTGAGATGTGTGTTTAATGGCCTTGGTAAGTGCTATTTGTAAGGGTCTATATTATGATAGTGTCATCCAACCAAGAAAAAGGGGGGGGGGGGGGTGGATCCTGAACCTTGGAATTATTATCACAGATGAATTAACCTTGTTCGTTTGGTATTGAACACTTTCCGTGCCCGAATTGAAAAAATAACACATATCAAGTACATGTGCAACGTTAAGCTGCATAATATATAAAACAAAACTGTAATCGCTTTCAGAGAACCGGTTCGATGGTCTGGTGGTAGAGCGTCCGCCTCGGAACCGGGAGGTCGTGGGTTCAATCCCAGGCCGAGTCATATCGAAGACTTTAAAAGTGGCAATCTAGTAACGGTCTCGCTTGGCGTTCAGCATTATGGGAACAGTTCTAAGACTGGTCGGCCTGGTGTCAGTATACTGTGACTGGGTGAGTCATTCGAGTTGTACTATACCTTATGGCACATGTATGGCAGCACAGAAACATGTCAAAATAGCACCGTCACTGATATAACTACGTGTTGAAAGGCGACGTTAAACCCACAAAAATAATATCGCTTTCAGAAAGAAGTAAGCGCCTGGGAAAATGAATCATCTTTGCACGCAATCTCTGGGTTCTGTGTGTAGAGTGATATCCAAAAGAGAGAAATATAGAAAGAAGTGGGTTTGTTGTAGAGACGATGAGAGTAGAAAGAAATAAAGAAGTAAATCAGAAGTAAACGAGAGCAGTTGTAAGACCCAACCAAGAGGCACATGCGCAACTGTATAAGAAGTTCAACATGAAGAAGGGTGAAAAAGGATTGTATCCATTGGCCAAACAGATGGATCAATGTAATGGAAAAGACACGGTAATGTAGCAGATTATGGTGGCAAAGTTTGAAATATGAGCATGAATGAACGAGGGCCAATCAGGTGTTTGGCAGATGGAACGAATATTTGAATAAACTCGTTAATGAAGGACATGAGAGAAATAGTGTAATTTGTGAAGTAGAAGAACATCTTAAGGAAGTAATTAGAAAGGGCAGTGAGAGTGACCATGTAATTTATGATGAAAACTGGTGACACACCAACAGTCTTATGGAAATGTCTAAGAGAAGTTGGAGTCGTTTTTTCATAAACTTGTTCATTAGAATCTTGAAAGGCGAAGTTATGTCAGAGGATTTGAGAAGTATACTGCAATAATTACAGCGGCTTTGAGGTGATTTATACCAGCACGAAGATGTGGGAGAAAGTATTCGAGGCAAGTTTGTCTTCTTTTTTTTAAAGGGAAAAAATGTTAAAAATTCTAATAAATTATGAATTACAGTATTGTTTCGTGCCAGGTGAAATAAAACAGGTACAATTCTTGCCATTAGAATACTTAGATTTTTCGATGTAAAGTATAGAGGGAGCCAAAATAACTACCATGTGTGTTCATTCACTGGTCAAGAAAGAGCTGATTACAAGACAAAACTAAGACATGACCTTGTATGAGGGAAAAACCTGAGAGAGAGAGAGAGAGAGAGAGAGAGAGAGAGAGAGAGAGAGAGAGAGAGAGAGAGAGAGAGAGAGAG
>JAOWAY010459885.1:0-13036 GCA_028565895.1 Goniobranchus geometricus | reverse complement strand
CCGTTCTTTTAATGTCCGTATTTTTCACCCTCTTCCTTTATAACCGTCACTGGCGCTGACGATCTTCTTCATTTTCGGCCAGAAGTGACGCGTCGTCAGCATCTGACACGTGGCTTTATCGGAAAATCACAAAAAGCTGGTGGGAATAGAATGAAACCTGTCAAGAAATTTTAGAGGCGCCCTATTTAACCCAGAAGGAACTGTTAACAACTATCAAGCAAAGAAGACTAAGATTATAAAATTAATGGTCCTATTAGTAAGCATAATACAATCCAAAAGAAGATCCGGTGGAGGGGAGGGGGTGTTAAGATAAATGGCAAAATGACAGAGGACGGAAAGGGAAAAGTTGGCAACAAGATACATGTATTGAAGAAGATACATCGATGAAGGTAAATGAGTGCAGTGTAATTCCCTTAATGAAAGGAAAGGATGGAAAGTCATGGCATCCAACCCCTGGAAAGAGAAGGAACCACTGTAAGGTAAGGTTAGTAGTGAGACTTTAACATTGTGTTGCCAATGCATTTGTCATCTCTCCTCTGCTTTGACCAAACCACCTCATCTAGCAATCCAGCCGGTCTCATCTTGTATCTAAAATCTACCTACCTGAGCATATTTCATTCCTCGTGACGTGACTCAGGCAAGAGATCTTATATTGGGACTGTCAATTCCAGAATGCCCTGTTTACTTCAGTTTATTCTATTGAATGTTTTATAAAGTTAACGATTGTTGCTGAATTCTGTATTGGTTTTTCACAAGAATCTCAAAATCCGGGTAAATAAACTAACGCTCACTCAACTGTGGTGTCAATTCTTCCTGTACCCATAAATAGATAAATAAACTTTCCGGACTTTCCTTTGATTGCACGTTGCTTGTTTGTTTTCCACTTCCGTTTCCATTCTTTCCATCGGTGAGTAGAACGTGCGAACTTTGTAATATACAAATTGAACTACTGCAAATCGGCGAGCTTTCAAATAAGAATACAATGCTGTTAGGAAATGTTTGATTTCTGAAATAACTCAAAAGGGCAGTAAAAACCTTTCCAATAATATAATAATAGATTATGAGCAATATATTTTTTTCCAAAGCGAGGTAATACATGTATCAAGAAAAGTTCTTATTGTTTCAAAATAATGTGCTTACCTCCCTTATCCAATTTCAGGATTCTTCACTTCTCATCAAAGCACATGGACGATAACAACCGGCGAGTGGAGAGCAACACGGATTTAACATTATCACTGTTAAATCCCCTACTTATGGTAAGCTTCTCAATTTCAATTTTGTTCATGAGGAAGTATTGGATTACTCTCCCACCACTATATACAGCATCATATTGTTATAACCGGAAAGATACTGGGAGAACACAATATGTAGTCCCATGAAAGTAATTGTAGATGCCTGTCACTTGTATCCAACAACAGCTACATGGTACACATTCTTTGTGTGTGTGTGTGTGTGTGTGTGTGTGTGTGTGTGTAATATAGATCGGAAAGTTATCATTCACGCCCGATAAACTAAATTACAATATTTCAGGTGAACAAAAAAATGGAATTAAAAAGGTGAGTTAAACATACACGTTTTACATAGAATTATTGTTTTGTAAACTTGAAGAAAACAATGCGACAGTAAGTGTTATATTGTTATTATAATTTATATAATTTATCATTTGTTAGTCGCCTAGATTCAACCGTTGGCATGCAATTTCAGTAATGAATTCCAGAGCAGATTAATGCACACAGTAACAATTCTGTCTACCATCACTTCTATTACTAATGATTGGAAGTCGGCAAAAATTTGTTTCTCAGACAAAATTCTAAAACTTCACATCGCTCGCCAATGATCTTTGAACTTCAGGGAATATATAAATATTTGGCATTCTTGATCTTTTTCTTTACTTACCTGTCCTCGCTTTATCAATTCCATTGGGTGTGTCCACAGTTTCGAATTATATACCGTCTACCAAAAGTTCTGTCAGGTCCATAATGAATGAATATCTTCAACTCGCCAATTGCTATCTCACAACAAATGGTACGATTTCTTTTGCACTGGTATGCAGTATCTCATCCAAAACTCAGGGTTTATCAAATTTGATCTTGTAAACTAAGATCTCGTGTTGCACGTGCGTTTGGAAGAAAATCGCGTTAAAGTACTCACAACGATTCGAAACCTGCTACAATTTTGTGTCAATGTCACCTGTGTCTACAAGCCTAGTATCCTATCCAAACCTTTCATTCTCTTGTCTCTTGCTTTGAAGAAGGACTCTTTCGTTTTCAGAATGATAAAGTTGACAAATTCCAAATGGGATCATGGTATAGGAACCATTTTCTCTGGAATATCATTTTCTGAGCTTGCGCGACGTTCTAATGTGTTCCGATGAAAGAGAAAAAGTAAGAGCTAAAAAAACGTTTAAATGATCCTTTTGATGAAAGTGAATCCGCGAACGATCGATCAACGAATGGGCGCCTAAGGACGACAACAGTTACTCCCCGACTAGATTGGGCCATCATCAATTACCATGTTAGTTAGTTATTTTGTGGGTTTAACGTCACTCTTCAACATCGGAGGTTATATCAGCGACGATGCTATTTTGACATGGTTATGTGCTGCCACACATGAGCCATAAGATATAGCACAACTCGAATGACTCACCCCGTCATAGTATACTGACACCAGTCTTCGTACTGATCTCGTAATGCTGAGCGCCAAGCGAGAGTTACTGAAATTTCAATTTTAAAGTCTGAGGTATGACTCAGTCGGAATTACCATGTTATTCAAGACATATATTTCTGTGTTGCAGAGGATCATCCCAATATGCTGTTATGTCGAATAAGAAATTTTTTAAAAACGTTCTTCTTCTTCTTCTTCTTCTTCTTCATCTTAGGCATTAGAAAACATAGAATACTCTTCATCTACTTTGCTGGTGTCTGATAAGCCTCTCATTGAAATCGTAAAAATATCTTTTGAAACATCTACAATCTCTGCAGGCAGAGAATTTCACTCTTAAATTATTTCCAATCTCTGTTGCGGACATCGTGTTCTTGTTCTGGTTGACAAAGGTACAATTCTGTCCTTTGGTATATCGATATGGTCGTTAAGTATCTTATACATTGTCACTGCCTTAATGTTCTTGCGGCGCTGCTATAATTTTTGGCTATTCTAACATTGTCAAGCAATTTCTCACGCTTATAGTTGTTCTGTAGTCTCCAATGACAAAGTGGCGCCCCGCCTTTCTTTGTTCCATTTCAATGTCATTGAATCAATGTCATTGATTTGCTTCTTTTTTTCGGATCCCATGTCGCAGCTGCAAACTTTATAAGTTTCATGAGTGTTTTGTAGCATTTGGCATTGAGTCTTAATTTTTTCTGGACCTGAACTGAAATTTCTCTGTAGAAATGCAGTGATGCTAGTTACTTTCCTGGTTATTGTACCTGTGTACTTGTCCTCCACACGGACTGCTTGTAGAATGTCTCATGACCCCCTCCTCTTTTTCACAGTCTATTTAGGCCTTTGCAAAATAAAGAAGAGGTTTATAGTCCATTGGTGCATACGGCTGCAGGGTCAGCAGATTGTAAGGCAACACGGTTTATTCCCCAGGAAGTTCAGTGCATTTTGACCTTCATTTAAGTCCCCATGGGAGCATAAAAGAGTGAAAGAGTGGGGCACTATGTTAAGCTTCTGCCACAAGCAATCGGATCGGGTCAAGGTAGGCAAGACTGGTCGGCCTGATGTCAGTATACTATGACTGGGTGAGTTATTCGAGTTGTGCTATACCTTATGGCTCAAGTGTGGCAGCACATAAACATGTCAAAATAGAACCTACGATGTTGAAAAGTGACGTTAAAAACCCACACAATAATAATAACTGATGACTGCATAACTGGTCATGGGGCTGGTGGCGAGGTAAGACACTAACAGGTCACGCACTTTTATATTGCCCATGGTGACCGCTGCTTGACTCGACTCGGGCTGAGTTCCGTTAACTATTAATTGAATCACCGACTCCCCCGCCCTTTCCTGACTTCCTGTATTAAAAGCTGATGAGTGTAAAAGTGTTTCACTCTCCGATCCTGTCTCGCTGCTGTAAGCAATCTTGATCTGGGCCTGCCTCTTCTTCTTACAGACTTTTGACTGAAGAAACTTATCATTGAGCCATTAGCAGGGAAGTGATCTTTTTAAATTATTCAAAGCAGAGAAGAAAAATGTTTGAAAAATTCTCATGAAGAGCATCTAGATTTAGATACTGATTGCTTTACCGACTCTCATCAAGTTGATTTCTTTCTTTTCTTTTTTTTCTTTTTTCCTAATCACCACAGTAATTAATTTCCTGTTGAAATACTTCTGTCATTCTCAACATTTCTTTTTCATATTACCGTGAAGTTCATTATATTATGTGTTATGTCGATGTCCCAACTTTCCACTCATAACGTGTTTTTGTTTGGAATTTTAAAGATAGCCTCTCCATATTTCATCTTTTGTACCTAATCACTTGTAGTTCATTTCAATCTGTTTAATCTTCTTTCAGTTTGTAAGTTTTTATTTTTTTCAGTTTGTGAAGAATTTCAATCTATTATTTACTTATTTGTAGTGAAAATCCTCTTACCTTTCTCTCTCTCTATTCTCGTCTTCTTCTTCCAAATAGCTGCATGACACCTGCTTGAGTATTCGTAAATACATAGCTCTTTTTATCTACTTTGTCGATGTCTTATAAGCTTTTCCTTGAATCGTTATTATCTTCTCAGAAAATTCCATTGTCACTGCCTTCATGTTCTTGCGGCACTGATGTGTCATTTCTCATGAGTAAGATTGTGCTCATGTGTAAAACCAGGGTGTACAATCTGTGTCAGATGATAAACTTTTGGCTGATTGTTAACACATTTCATTTACGATATGCTTCTCACATGAATCATAAGCAAAACTTGTGTCAAATTTTATTTAATAATACAAAATATTGAAATAATTTTTAGTTTCTGCTAAAGGAACTCAACATGACCAAAAACAAACAGGTAATTCAGACTAGTAAAAGATAAGCATCTCTATTTTTCAGTTAGACACTCATTTACATTTGCCACAAAAATAAGTCTTAAGACACATATGAAAGTCTTCATCTTTTAATGGAAACATGACAAAGAGGGGTTGAAAAATTTAGTGTCTTGTCACAGAAATCATTATGATTTTCAAATATCTATACATGTTTGTCATTCAGATGAAATACAGGGGGATTAAATAAAAGATTGTCTCGCCGACAAAGGAAACTTTGATAAATTAATTAACTAACTTTGCTATCAAATGAATTTGTGGACAAATTCACATAGCTAAAAAAAAGCCATGCTCAAAGCAACAGAAACAAAAAATCCCAAATAAATCAAGAAGAAAATGGCTTATTACAGAATTTTCCATCATTTAGTCTATGTTGATAATATAAAAAAAGAATTTGTTCTGTCCTCACCCAATGAATTGGATTGATTTTCTTTTTTCCTTTTAAAAGAACTGAACATGTCAATGAAAATAAAAATCTTTCTCTCACATGAGATGAAAAGAATGGTACTGAATAGTACACTACTCTATACTTCCACTGCATCCAGTAAAAAGCAAAAACATCCTGCATATTTTTTATTTATATCATATATACTTTTATGCTGAAAGTCTAAGAAAAAGTCCTCCTGTCTCTCTATAACAGTTTGTTTCATCGTACATAGAATGAAGATCTATGACAGGAAGTATTAAATTGATTGAAATTCCAGACGAATTTAAAAAATCCAACAAACGAACATCATGATATGAGCATGGAACGGATACTTTTTCTTCCTAATTGAATTAAAAAGAAACTGAAAAAAACAACAACAAACAAACAAAAATTTTTTTTTTTAAATGAGGAAATAAATAAGTTTCCTTTCAAAATAAAGCCTGAAACAAAACAGATGAAAAGTTGTCATGAAATGGAATGAATTTTGTTCAATTTGCAAACAATACATGAAAGGAGAAAGGCTCAAGCAACTCCAACATTATTGAGGAGTAAGAAACAAAACGAAACCAAAAAAAACACAAAACAAACAAGGCAAAGCATTGTAAACTCCTATGAGAGTTTTAATGCCATCTCCAGTATTGAATAATTAATTCTGTACCGTTTGTCACACATTGTAACTTAGTTTTTGCTTTGTTTGTAACTTCATTCACATCAGTTGACAAAGGATGTTAGGTGAAAAAAACCAAATAGCCAATTTAGCTAAATTTGCTCATATGTCTGTAAGTTTTAGTAAAGCAAAAAAGGCACATACTTCTTTTAATGGTTTCATCCTCCCATGTTAATCTTTATTTTTATTTCCGTTTCTTATTTAAGTCTTCATTTCAGACAGTAATGAAAAAAAAAATATTAGAGCATTTATAAAGCGCTAAATCTACTAAGTGCTCGAAGCGCTGTAAAAACGTTCCCCAACAGGCCTTTTCCAACCAAATATCTTCCTTCTCAACTCCAGGTGGAGTATACAGAGATGCAGCCACTTTACAAGCGCACTTGCTCTAGAATACTGACAAGATCCTCCCCGGCCTATAGTCGGGTACTCCATAACACTTGTACCTGGGTGGGGTAAGGATAATGTGTGTAAATAGTCTTTCCCAAGGACTAAACAGCACCATAACGAGGCCCGGTTTTGAACTCGCCTTGATCCCACAGCCTCGCTGCCACACACACAAAAAAATCAGGTTTTTAAGATCACATCGACAGCTGATCATTGAAATAGATATATCGTATAACAAAACTAATGGCGTCTCAATTACATGATTGTTCTTTCAGTAAGTTACACTCATCAAACTTTTCTGTGCAAAACCCTAAAAAATAGGAACTTGCAATTTTGCTTGGTTATCTCTGGGAATTAATTGAAAAGTTGCATTAAGTAAATTTACTTCAATACTCAGTGATTTTTACAATATATATATGAGGAAGAAATAGTCTCTTTTTACAATGATGAGCATAAGAATAAGATTAAGATTGTACTGTTAAATCACGTTGACTACAGTTATTTAAAAATCAATTTCTGAAATGAGATAATGTTCAACAAACAGAATTTGTCAGATAAAACAATAGTCTTTCCATTCAAATGATTTACAACGACATAGAGAAATAACAGTACATTTACATCAGTCTAACTTTCAGTCACTGATTTTTGTGTTTGAAAGAATATGATACTTCGTATTGGACACAGCATCATTCCAAAGCAATGAAGAGAAGTTAAAAAAGGAAGAAGAAGAAACCATATATTCCTTCTTGAATAATATTTACATTCACTATAATATTCATGAACCATCCATAATTTTGAAATATGTTACAAAATGATTTGCAAATGTACTTAATGACATGATTCTCTCAGTGTCCTGACTGACTTTGAAGCCTGCCCTGAAGAAAAGGTTGGCAGTTAGATAAAAGATAATGATCTGAAAGTTTATGTGAAATTAGGCCTGGTTGATTTATGAATAATGGTTCAAAATTTCACCATGTGATTCTGTTTATTTTTCTTTCTTGCCATTTGAGGAATATGTTTCACAGTACTTGCAATCAAATGCCATTGTACACTCATGCCAGTTTTACATACATACATCCATCTGTACATTTGCACATATAAGCATAATATTTGCAATATATGCAAGAAAGGCTGGTCAGAGAAATATGATTCAACAGATATTATAAGCATTGTCCATGAATATGTCAAACTATTTGAGATAAACAAAACAAATGAAAGAAATATGAAAAGAAGTGTCGCAAAAAAGATGTTTAAGCAATTCCACAAAAAATGGTGACGAATGAAATAAAACTATACTTTTAAAATAATTTATACTTTTCAAGGGAAGAATCCCTCCAACCCCCACTTTTCCACAGACAAACAGACATTCATACACACAAACAAACACAAACACACACATTAATATAACGTGTTAGAGAATGAACATACTTTAATACCAGGGGGTATGGAAGAAATACATAATAAAGATGTTAATTGTCAAAATCTACTTTTTGTGGGGATGGGATGGGGATGAATTTAAGAACCAGAAACAAAGTGGCTCATAAACTTTTATTGAAAGAGGAAAAGGAAAAGAGATGTTATGGAAAAAAATAATGTTTAAGCAGCAAAATTCAAACAAATAAAAAAAACCCAAACCCACTAAACCCCCCTGCCAACAATAAAAAAACAACAACAATAAAACAAACAACTAAACAAAACAAAACAACAAATAGGAAAAAATCCTCATCACCAAATAATTTGATGGTAAACGTAGAGTCATTTTCCTTACATGTGAAGAAAGGTAGTGAAGATTTGTAAGCAGAAGACAATCATGTCAGAATGTGTTGATGAATGATAAAATATGATGAAATTGTGCACACACACAGACTTTTTTTTATTTCATCTTGGACCAGAGTTGATAAAACAGAAAATACACATTTTGATTTGTTTCCTGCATGACATTACATCTATAAACTACCATCTAACATGGTTTAAGGTACAGGAAGAAACATAGAAAATCCTCAGATAACAGTTGATGAAAACACTAAAAATAGATATGTTGTCGCATCAATACTGAAATCAATGAAGATTTATCCTTTGATATAATAAAAACAGGAGCAAGCATTCAGCCCTGAGAGTTTTCTCAGGGAATAAATAACCCGAATAATGAACTTGACAAGGTCTAAATAATTATATCTTATGTACATTTTCATAAACCTGACAAGGCTCATGGGTCAAGCTTATTTTTGTTCAGTCTAAGGTCACCTGAAAAAGTCTTGTGCTTTGTGCTGAATTGTTAACATGTTAAGAGTGAATATCAGGTCTGTAGTTAAAATCAAAACTGGATTTGAAATGGATATCTGAGTTTGAAAGGAGGCAAGAAGGATATAACTAAATAAGAACCTCTTGCTTTCATTGCAAGCTTTATAAGCTTCTTCAATTGATATTTATACACACATGGCATTGCAAATGTAAAATATGTGTTACTGAAGAAGATACCAAAGTTGTCACTTTATCATTTCCATGTGTTATTTCAAAATAACGATAAGCTTTGATGATACTTCTCAAAACGGAATAATGTGAGGGGTAAAAAATCTCAAATTTTTGTGATAGAAATAAAGCAAAATAGGACTTTCAAGGTCATTTATGTAAGATGATAGAATTCGTCCTGATATTGGTACAATTCTTCTTTGGCTTTCTATCCAATATGTGCATGATATTCTTGCTTTCGAGGAATTTCTAATTACTCTTCAATTTTTACACTATAATTCTGAAGGCTTCCTTCATTACTGTTAATTGGCCTTTCTGCCTATGTAGTCGAACTGTAAAGACCATTCTCAAAAACTCAGTTAGACAATTGGCCATTTCAATGATCATAAGAAATCATTAGGAAAGCCATAAATCTTACTCAAACTTATGACACTGATTATTTCCATATTTTGTATGCTCTTGCTCCCTTTACTGCCATCTTGATATGCAACCAAAGCTGTGATATTTTGATAATGGAGGTGCAAAGAAATGCTTGAAATGTCATCTTATTTAACAATGTTACTCCTAAATACTTAAGGCCGCAGATAAAAAAGGAAAAACAAGGCCAAATCAAATTGATAAATTAAAGACCAATCTCAGCATCTAATGAAAGATCCCTCATCTAGGATGGCTATGAATTTGAGAGCTACACTTGAACAGGCTGATTGAAACACAGTGTTAACAAGGCTTAACAATTTCATTTTGAATATTCAGTTGACGCCGTTTAATTGCAACTTGGTGAATCTCAATTTCCCCTTTTGACGCAGCATTAACTGAGACACAGAATTAATTCTATATAAAAGTCACTGGTTTATCGCAACACGCTTCGGATAATCGCAACCCTAATTTTGTCCTAATTTCTGTAAGTTTAAATGAATGATGTAGGTTCTTTGATATGAAACAGTCCTCCCTATGTATACAATAGTGCTAAAACACCTAGGACAGTAAGCGGTGAAAAATCTTCAACAATTCATTCAAGGGGAGATTCTCTTTGAATCTTTTACAATGGCTTGAAAGAATTGACAACCTTGGGTCTTTAAGCAGTTGGCTGACTCTTGAAAACAGACACACCTGAATTCATTCTTCAAGTAGCTAACCCTTGTACATTCATTTATACAGATGAAACTAAAAAGTAAAGAGGACAAAAAATATTTACAAAATAACAACAAAAGAACAAAAACAGAACGAAAAACAAAAAAACAAAAACAACAGAAAAAAAACTTTTTAATGAGGCAATGATTTAAGTCACCATGCCATTTCCAAGCTCATTAAACCCAGAGGGAAGAGTTGCTGATCGTACTGCATGTAAATATGACTCATTTGGGGGATGTAAAGACCTCTGTCTAATGGCAATTTGGGTAAACACAACAATTTCTCCACTCCCGCTATTGTTGCAATTAAGCGGCGTCGTAATAGTGGACAAGCATGCAAGCTGTGCATGTTTGTCTGAGGAATAATTAATTTGTTTCAAATGATATAAGTGTCAACTTAAATTGAAATGATGCAAGTAAAAACCACATTGATAGAATATAATTATCACAATCTGGCTACACTGCCTTGCCCAAACACTCCAGTTCTGTAAGAAATTGTTTTATTCTTTTTCCTTTGGTAAGAATAAGTTATAAGATTTGAAATGGTTTTTTTTTGTTTTGTTTTTTTGGCAATTTAAAAATATGTTGTTTCTAATCTTTGGTACATGTACAAAATCTCTATTTCTACATGTATTTAAATGTACCCCATTTGTGGTTTCATGGCATAAATGCTGAACACTCAAAAGGAATTGAAAGACATTTCATTCTATCTAGACATTCTTAAGATCTTGTATCCATCCAATATAAAATACATTAGTACCACGTTGACTGATCTCAACAGTCAAGTGCTATTAAAAAGCCAGCTTCATGTTTTTTTTCTATATATAGATCAAAAGAAAGCAAGATGACACAATCTTTAAAAAAGAATTTCACTGTTCTTTATAATCTTTAGGCATTTACGTCCTTTGCTTCATGACCCTGGTGAGAACTTTTACCATATTGGCAGGCTTGAGACACCTTCATACAACCCTCACCTTCAAAACAAACTTTCACCACAGTCTTTGCAGTACCTTTTTCTGAAACATTTAAAGAATCTTTGAAATTCATAACACTCGATGTTTTTTTTTTGTTTTTTTCACAGTCCTGTATTGGCTTTGTAAACATGAATAGCATCCTTCAACTTAAGGATCTCTGCCTGGATCACTCTGCACGATGTTTTCTGCGCTGGGTGTACGGCTTATTTCTTGAACCAGCTCTTGATGTTCACTTATTAACTTTTCAAATTCCCTTTGACGCTGGCCGGCATTTTCCTGTAGACAGAAAACGACCTATATATAGTCAGACTTTAAGTTTAATATATATTTCTAATGCATTTCAGAAAAGTAACATAATTGGCACCTTAGACTGTCTTATATTAACAGAAGAGGTTCCAAAATCTCCATAGGCAGATTGCGACAATAGCAAAAACAGCCTTGATATTATTATTAATTTTTCCTTTCACTTTTCATTCCAACTTGTTTAAATTTAAGAAAGAGTTTCTTTCAAAATCTTAAATATTCAAGACAGAGAGTTTGTCTTTTATGACTCTTTGTGAATGGTACACCGTAGCGTATAAGTTAGTTCCCAATTTGTTTACTTTTATTTCATGGAACAATGCGGTAAATCTGTGTGGGCGTCCGTGGCTAACTGGTGATTCCATCTCAGCATGAGTTGAGAGTCGAGAGGCATTCAAAAGGATCAGAACAAGGGTGTATGACCGTGTGGGTCTGGGCCTGGCTAGGTGGGGCAAAGTCACAGGTGTTGTTTCCCTAGGTAAGGCACTTCACTACGCTTACCTCACTCGACTCATGGCTGTCTCTGTCTGGAAAAATGTATTCGTGCCTAAAAAGCTGCAAGTCTTATTCTAAATGTTCTGTGTTGCTGTTGGTCAGGCGAGTAAAATGCCCTTGTAAAACTCCGTGAGCATGGATACGTCTTAGAATGTGCGCTACATAAATGCCCTTTTTTCGTTACTTTACAATGCTTTTCGTTACTGTGTAACAAATATTCTTAGGATATTGACAATTGTGTCATTGTTGATGTAAATACTTGAAATAGAAATTAATGTTTAAACAAGTCTCCACTTTTTCTGTTCGTTTCCCTTTATTTTCTTTAAAAAAAAAAAGTCATATATTTTCTCTCCTTGTGAATAATTCAAAGCTAAGCAAATAAATCAAATCAAACTTGTAGTCCACCTATAAAAGACAAGATTAAAAGCAAATTTAAATGTTGAGATGATCTGGTTAAAGACTACTCAACTAAGAAAAAATTCCACTTTTGACATTCAAAATAATAAATCACTTCAAGTCTCAAAAAGAATGCTGTTGGTGTCAAGTCATAAGAAAGGCAGATTAATTTCTTACCATAACAGACAGAGCAATCATTTCTGATTCTTTTGACTTGGATAATTTTTCCACAATGGATGTCTTTCTTACACGTCCTTTTGGAATCTCGACTGTAGCAAAAGAGGATAAAAAAAAAAGGAGGGAAAATGGAGAGAGATAGGGGATATCTCATTAGTTTGAGATGCTGGACATAGAGGTTTTTTTGTTTTATTTTGTTGTTGTTGTGTTTCTGGGTTTGTTTTTTTTAATGCAAGCCAAGCACAATCAGTAGGTTGTGACTCAAATATAGGGGCCATTTTTACCTGGAAGTTGCAAATCTTTTCAATAAAGTACATCTACATGAAAAAAGTTGAGTTCATTTTTGTTTCTTAAACTATTAAAAGGTCCTATTAGACTCCAATCATCTGTATTACCATATCCTTTACTTGCTGACAGTCAAAAAAGTTTTATATCAAGTACCGGTGGTGCTGAAACAATCATAATATATAGCAATTGCCCCCTGTATAGATAAAACATAAATGAATCAACAACAACAACAACAACAACAACAACAACAACTACTACTACTACTACTACTACTACTACTACTACTACTACTACT
>JAOWAY010459774.1:0-13039 GCA_028565895.1 Goniobranchus geometricus | reverse complement strand
TCTCTCTCTCTCTCTCTCTCTCTCTCTCTCTCTCTCTCTCTCTCTCTCTCTCTCTCTCTCTCTCTCTCCTTCCCTTTTAGACTCAATTAAAAATGCACAGACTAAAATCTAAGATCTAATCTATGAAGAATCATAAAAAATGAATGTGTGAAACAAGCACTCAAATTTGCAATATTCAGAGAAGTCGTTAGATCTAGTTGGTGTTGTTACCACGACTGTCACTACTATTAAGTACAAGCTAGCACTGTGTTGAAAGGCTAAGGATCTAATGCTTGAAACAGAGATGGCAAATTGTATTTAGAAAAGACTCCAACATATTGCAGTGAGGACCAAATCATGAATTAAGGCCTCCTCGGTCATTGATAACCAACCCTAAATGTCATTCAGCAAAGACAAGAGTCTACGGCAAGTGTAGATAAACATTGGTATGAAAAAAGAAAAAGGGACTGTCCTTCTGTGTGTTATGTATTCTGTGGGCAAACCAGTTTTGCACCCTTTCAACCAATTAAAAAAAAAAATTATATACATGATTTTAAAGAAGGCACAAAAACATTCTAAAATTTCAACAATTTTTTCCTGCTAACCTTGACCTTATATCAACATAATCCCAATTTATTTTGTTTGCCTTGATTTCTCCATACATAAGTTTAACCATAGAAACCAACTTCAAGAGAAAATCAACCATCTTGTAATCAATCTCTTGTATTTTCATAAAATTAAAAACATAAGGCAACAGAAACCTACTAAACATTTGAGAAGATAAGTAACTTTTTCACAACTTCAATCAGAAGTCTTAATGTCAACAATTTTCAAAACAACACAATATTTGTTCATATTGGCAGGTGCACTGGAAATAATCAACTCCTTAGTTTAAAAAAAAAAAGCAAACAAAAAACTTAAGAGGAAATGAATCACCTTTTCAATAGAGGAATTATTCAGATCAAGCAAAAGTAGATCAAGGGCTGCCTGAGTTCGATGGTAAAGAGCGATTTCCTTTCTGATCATCCTGGGGGCCTTTATTACAGACGGATTTTTTTTTTCTCTGATCAGCAACTTCAAGCAGTTTTTTATGTCTTATGCCTCGGCTAATATCTTAAAATCTCTTTAACAAAACTTTCTCCATTTCCATCTGCTACATTCTCATTACTGTATTTTGCACTTTATTCATATTATGAACAGTCATCTATAGAAAAACCTCCAAACATTAAGAAGGCTTTGAGCAAAACTTGACTGAGAAAAATATACATACTATGCATTAAGATTGTGTCGTGTCAAATTTGCTCGTTAACTTCACTACTCACTTACAGCCATTTTTCTGCACAAGGATTTTACGCAAAACACATGCTTAGTGTCTTTTAAAAGAACCAAAATCAGTGACAATGAATGATAAACAGGTTTTACTTGAGATATTGAGATTTATCAATAAAATTTGTCACCAAGAAGACACTGTTTGTTTCTGGATGGGAATGGGTTTTTTCTTAACGTAGCAGTATATCAAGATTGAGCGTCAAGGAGGGGGCCGGCAACTTGAAACTGAATTTTTGACCAAACAATTCCATTTTTTATGTTTTCAACAAGAACTATCATTTCTCTTGAAGATTCAGGTTAATTTGAGTGGATTGAGTGCTTATTCCATTCTTAACAAAATTTTTCAATAAGGGTGGTACCTGGAGAAAAACACAACTTTGTCTCTCAAAAAGTGCCTGAACACGCCTTTCTTACTGCCATTAGGATACAGTGTTAGGTATTGTTTTTCTGATCTTATACTCTGCCTCCATTTGCAGCGTTGTTGAAGACCATTTGAGCACAGAGGAGAGGGAGATTTGAATACTTCCCATGATCCCAATGAACGTTTTCATCACAGTGTATTGTCCCAATTTAGCAAAGGGGCTTTCCCCTCCCTGAAGAAGTGCAGTATGGTTCATTTATTGCTGTTGCTGGGTTCAATGATGGTCCTGTCTGTCTAGCTGCTGTAAAGGAATCAATCAGCACTGGCATGGGAAGAGCTGCCAATAAGTTGAGCACAAAAAGGCAGCATAAAGCATGAAGCAAAGGAAAGAAGCAAAAATGTCTAGACATATATCTTCATGTAATTTGGTAGGAATGATTCTTCCACCAAATGAAGAAACAGACAGAAGAACTTTTCTTTAGATAAATATTTTTGTGAAAGCTGATGAATTAGTGTAATTGTTTTTATTTTTTCAAACATTTTTATGCACTTAAAAAAAGAATCATAGTAATAGTAATAAAATTTCCTCATACATCCAAAAGTTATTGTGTCTTATTTGAGACATTGTTTCAAGAAATATGTGTGTAAACTTTGAAAGCATAAAATAAAAAATGTAAAAGCCTTTCATAAGAAAATTTGCTTGAAATTCTGTAACGAAATCCAAGATGGTAGCCATTTCAATGGCAATCGGCAGCATGGGCAAACAAAATCTGCATATTAATACTCAGTGTCTCATACCCATCACACCAGTATTTTAATCAAATTGATGTAATGTATAGGAAAAAAAATCTGTGCCAGGTGCTGTCTCCCTCCTTAGGAAGAAAATTTATGCTACTAGAATATTTTAGGCTGGCTTGAGCCAGAGATTTGTCTAAGTAATATTAAATATTAATCAATAATTTTAAAAAACCCGAGGAGCCAGGATAGGATCATTTTCATGATCAAGCATGATGAATCTATAATAAGAATATTTAATCTTTACTCTCAAAAGGATCAATATAATAAACAGAGCCTTTTTAAAAAATGAGAATTTTGAAAGTTGCACAATATCTACAAAAGTAAAGGTTAAAAGAAATGTTAAATTTATGAACCCATCTTTCCTTAAACCCCTGCATCAATTTCCATGCGGTTCTCTCTAAAATTAAAAATTCACCATTTATATCACTTTCTGCTTTCACTAGAAATACAATTATATCTGTCCTACAAATCTGCAAATAAGTGCTCACTGTATGCTGTATTTTAATTATTTTCGTAACTTGTTTAACATGTCCAAATAAAATATTTAAAAAGCAAATCCTAATTTTTGGGGGGATCTGTCACAAATTAATTTCATTTTGAGACTAGTCCCTACTTGTTGGCATTCTTTATATGAAAAATGATGCTGCAGAGTTCACTACAGTCCTATGATATATCTCTTTCATTAAACAGAATTTTACAGTGTTTAAGTCTTCTGAGTACCATTTAGATGCCCATCATAGCAATACCTGGAACATGCTAAACCTGCAAGTCATTATCTATATATCTGAGGTTTTGGATCTTCAATGCTGACTAAAAGATTTCAGACTAAATTCCCATAGCCAGGGATGAACTTATAATATCAAACAGCCTACTCATGCATAGTCCATGTCTTTGTGAACGACAACAATGCGAACTTGACAATTTTTACACTAATATTAACTTATTCATTACAATGATTTTATAATCCCAATTTCAAGAGATATTAAGGATGTAAACAATCAAAATTTTACATACTATAGCAGATCCATCCAAGGCCTTCAGTGAGCGAAGATGATAGATGACAAAAAGTCTATAATTCTCAACTTCTGAGACCATGGGATTTCCATACATGTCCAAAATGACAAGGTTTGGAAGTGACTGCAAACCGAGAAGCAAAACTATGTAAATTCTCTCAAATGATATCTATAGTTGCTTACTTACAAAATCTGAAAGATATAAACAACTTGATCATGTTGAATTTTACAAAAGAATCATTTAAGTCCTGCAGAATAGGGGACCCCAAAAACTTAATTATGTTTATTTAAAAAACGACACCTGAACAAAGTGAGACATAAAACGGGATTTCCAAAAATTACCCATGCTTATTAACAAAACCTTACTGATCTAAGTGATACATAATATGGGATCCTAAACTTATAAGCAGGCACAGCAAGTCAAAATTAAAACAAGAGAAATATACCTGGTGTATAATGCCAATAAAAAAAGATGACCCAGTTTTCTTTTTTGCATTACTGAATTCCTGAGCATTCACTAGTTTATCTACATGTCCTAAAGGAGTGCTGAAGTTAACAAAAAGAAACGCTTCACTGTTGAGTCTCGCAGACTTTGTGAGTAAAACTGGAAGTGTGTATGTTCAAGGTACCAAAGAGGGTGGGGGGGAATTCAATGCTTTTTTAAATTTTTGTCGAGTTTAAAGGGGCAACTGAATACCACATCACACTAAGCTGTTTGCAATTCAACAGCAAAGCCTTGATTGAAGTAAAGTGTGAAAAATTAAGATTTTGGAATTTTGCTGTATGAGATAAAACAAGGTGGTCATTTTCCTTTGATTTACAAAAAGATAATTTGTATGTGAACTGAAGAAATTTTTGTGTGAGCAGACTTTGAATCTTTGCTTGACTTTTTACCACTGTTATATGTAAACTTCTTTTATCTAAATGACATCATTAATCTGCAAGGTCAAAATAAAAAAAAGAAGTTGCAAGTAAGCTATCTCTGGATATCCCAATTTTCTAAAGATTTTATGAAAATTATTTGTAGAAGTAACAAAAGATATTCCAACCTGGCATGTCAATCTATTTTCAACACAAAAGAATCCCATCAGCCAAGTTGGCATGAACAAAATGTGGTATCTTCAAAACTATGTAGTGATGTGGCTGTGTCTGAAGCATCTCCCTCCCTGTCACCCAATGACATCAATGCAAACCAACCAACCCACAACAATAGTACAAAGCTATTACCTCCTTTCAAAAATTGAAGAGCAGTTTTCCCAAACTCGCCATTTGATAATTTCATGATATTTTTAAAGAAAAGTAAGCTGCTATAGGAAACAGATGATTTTACAAATGACATAAACATACAGACATTCTTATGATCTCAGTGGACTTTCCTATGGACATTTTGTATTTTTTAAAGATTGTTTTTGCATGTTTTAGGTTGCTAGAATTAAGACTGAATTTTTCATTGTAAATACACTTACTGAGTTTTGGAAAAACGCTCTTCAACAGAGAAAACACCATTCTGAAATCAGGCCACAATTTGAAGGATGGAGCTTTTTTTTGTTTTTGTTTTTAGATTTTTTTTTTTTTTATTGTCTGTCTTGTGAATTATGGATTTTAAGAAAAAGCCATATTGCAATTTTGCTATCAATGATAAATATAATTCTGTCCCACTATGTCACCTTTCGATTACATTTCACTTATTGCAAAATAGATACCTTCAATAAAAACACATCTCGTATATTGGAGATGTTATTGTTTCCAACATATAATTCAACCAAAGCCAAGCACCGCTGTAAGCCTGTCAAGCTGGTCAGCTTATTGGATTCCAAAGAGAGAGAGGTAAGGCCACTCATGTGAGTCAAGACACCAGTGTCTATAGATGTAAGGCAGTTATGGGAGAGATCAAGGCGACACAGACAAGTCAACTTTTGAAGGCCATCCAAGTGGGCAATGCAATTGTTGCTCAGAGAAAGTTCAACAAGATGATTACAAGTATCCAAGCCCTTAGAGACAAAAAAAAAGAAAAAAACAATGTTTCCTTAATATAAATATTCATGATTTTCTTGGTATTGATAATGCTGAAAATTAAAATTATCTTAACCAAGGAAAGGTAAAAAGAACAATGAAAATTTGCAAGACACAATTACAAATCGAGAACAAGATGGATATCTCAAAATAAATTCAAATTTGCTATCTGAAAGAAATAAAATCTTCTATTGAAATATTTACCTCCCAATTTGCCTAAAATATACTGTAAGAGTATGACAATTTGTCAAAAAAAGGGGAAAACTCTGATGTGATTACCTCAATTCTGGTCAAGTCGTTGTTATTGAAAGACAGCCAATGCAAATTTTCCAAACGGTCCAGATTTGATATTTTTGTGATATGCTGATTGTCCAGATTCAGTGTTGTGACCTTAAAAAAAAAAAAAAAGAAAGAAAAAAAAAGATAACAAGTTAATGCTTGTCTCCTTTTGAACATTCATGAGAAGATAACAAAAATGACCCCAAATCTTGCCACAGAGCTAAAAAATTTTTTTCCAATATTTTGTCACATGGGGAAATTTCACACCCAGTTCTGAAAAGTAATATCACTTACAGCTTGATTTTTCCAGTTTCTACGAATAATACTGACTTCAAACAATTATGAATATGTCATCACTTTACACATGTCAATTGAGAAATTGAATAAAGAAGAATAGAAATAAGGCAGTGTTTCATACCTGAGAATACCAACTGGAATCATTTTCACTTGTCTTCTGGGGCTTGTTACGGCTGATTACCGCAATTGCATGAGCTGTATCCCCGAGACTCAATGATCTTGGAATAACTGTATCAGTGCGAGAATGTGTCAGAAGTGAAAGCTGAGAAATTCGAGAGCCAGCAGCACAACGTAATGCTAAAGCTGCCTCTTCCTCTTCAACATTTTTACCGTCAAGCACCTGCAGGTTTCTTAGTCGCCCAATGGCACGAAGTCTAAGATTCTTGGCCTATTTGAACAAAGTTGGATTTAAAAGCTTATATAGACAAAAACAGATGATGTCACATTATTTCCACTATCCATTGACCTTAAGAAAATCTGAAAATATTAATATTTCTTTACTAAAAACAACACTTAGTTGGGCTTATTCTTTGTGAATTCAATGACAGATGAACAGAAGTTTACTGAAAACAAATGAGACAACATTAAAAATAAATGTCAATATTAGTTTGATTTTCTGCTTCTCAACAGAGAAAATATGTGGACAGATCCCGTGTATTGAAACAAGGCTGAGTCATTGCTATCTAAAAAAAACATAATAAAGAGACCAAACTTATTTTCACAGAATATTGTTTAACAAAATAAGGTTAAGGAAAAGTATGCAAATCACAAATTCATTAATAACTTTTAAAAAAATCAAACAATTGATATATGAAACAGTTACAGTTACCTAAATGAATCAAATTCTATTTGTTAAAAATAATTCCCAAATTATTTCATGATCATATAATTCCTATTTTAATTACATCCGGTTATATTCCCTGTAAGTATACTTTTTCTAAGGATAAAATTCATTTACATTGACAAATGCTTAACTTAATGTTTCGTCCATCTTCAAAAATGCAAGTAAAGACAAAACCATCACGATGTACCTTCAGCCACATGTTGCTGCGAAGATCCAGCACCCTCAGAGTACCGAGGTGCTTTCTGAGAATGGAGAGCTCTTCCCGTGTATTTGTGAGCTTATTCCAAGACACATTAAGCTCCTGCAGCTGAGTTAGTCCCTAGTGAGTAAGAAATGGATATATGACAGGCCTAACTCAAGAATTAATGTTACTGTTATCTTTAGAGAATTCAAGTATGCTTTAAACAGCATGGAAATACCAACAGCTTAATGTTATTTCTATTGCTATGAGTATCAAGTATCACATCTTAGCCCTTGCTTGTTAATCGTTATGAATCTAAAAAGCATAATGATAAATAATCATTTTTGCTCACCTTCATCCCATCCAAGGTATAAATCTTGTTGAAACTGGCATCCAGATATGTTAATTGCTGTGAAAAAGAAAGGATATAAAATGGTTCCTCGCTATGAAATGAGAGGAAATAAAAATGTTTCAGGTAAATAAGCTGTGAAGGTAGTTCCTGTGCTGTTCCCCAGTATAAATTTGAAATAATTCAGAAACTAGTAGATATGAGAACATGACATGTTAAGCTCAGCACCATGAATTAATTCCCATTTTTGGAGACAAGTTTTGAAGAATGTGTTCAAACTGAATTTAAGGTTGTGAGGTCATAGATGAAATATGGCTTTTAGGGACAAGACTCACAAAATTGCTGTAAACCTGCACATTTGTTTGACACAAAAGAAATTATTCTTGAAAGAGGTATACCTCCTACAAATTTTACACCAATCTTCAAATGGGTATCAATACCTACATTCTCCGTCAGTATATAAAGCTTCCTTGCACTCACAACAAGGGTTTAACAGCATCTACGACCTCACATTTCCTAACGTGAGAAGGCTCTTATGCTGGGTCCCTGAAGTCTTTGCAAATTGTGGTGTCTTATCTCAACCATACTCTCTTCTGCACTCCTGACCAAAATTGGTTTCAAGTCATGGTAACGAAATGCATCTTTCATCTTTTCAATGTAATGGTCTCTTTTGTTTTTGCAATATGGATGTCTTATAAAACTGTGAATCAGCAACCAAAAGTTATGCCACCTGAAAGGCAGTGATGCAACTGTAGATGAATTTGTGACACTTCATGAAAAACCATGAATTTCTATCTCTATTAGTCTTTGACAAATTTGAGTTCACTGAGGAACAACTAAGAAGCATCCAGAACAAAATCATCATGTCTGAAAAAGGAGCAAGCATAATCAATACACATAAACTATGAATCACAAAGTTAATTACCATATTAGACAGTTCATCAAGCCTTGTGAGCTCATTGAAACTGACGATGAGTCTTTTCAAATGATTCATAGCCTGCAAGTGACGAAGTTTAGTTAGGCTGTTGCCATGGAGATTCAGGACAGTGATTTGATTCAGACTCTCTGCATTAGCTGCCCTTAATATCACGTCATCAGTTAAAGTAACCAGCCTGCAATGAGGTAAAATTGAGGGGGCTACTAAATGAAATAAACAGGAAAAATTACAGAAATACTTTTAATAAGAATAAGGCTAAAAAGTCTGCAGAACAATAGAGCTTCCCACAAATTTATAATGAGAGTCAGTCCATAGAGAGCAGTACTTCATTGTTACAGAAAATGTATGCATGGGCAATGATATAAATATTTCTTTGAACAAGATTTGAAAATGGTGGAAATATGATTCAAGACACTGCACTACAAGACCTCATGCAAGATGGAACAAAACAGACAGGAATGGTAGCACTTCAGAACAATTTTATGTATAAAGCAGCCCAGATAGAAGAATTAGATGACTTAGGGGAAGGACAATTAGTCAAATTAGTCAGTTAATTGTGATAGTGGCTGCTGTTACCACATTATAATAAAACATGAGGAAATATAAAAAAAATGGGAAACATATTTACACTGTGTTTGTTTTATTGTTGAGCCAGTAATCAAATTTGATCAGGGAATTCAGTATATTATATACAAATATATATTCTTGAGCCGAGTATGATTTGAATAAATCAAGGACGTCACAGCTATCATGAATGGTTAATTTGTATTCTTTTCAAATGTTACACTGTCTTGATGTATACAAAAGGTAAACATAAAAGTCAAGCATAACAAACAAACGACTGTGATGACATTGTAACGAAATCAATCTTCACTTGCAATAAAAGTTTAAATATTCTTCCTAATTGAAAATGTGTAAAAATTCGTTAACAGACCAATAGTAATAAACAATAGAAATTGATACTGGAAATGAGTAAAGTGATCTTACATACATTTGCGGTTATAAAGAGGAACTAGGGAAAGACAACTGGGAACAGGTGTAATCAAATGGCTCAGACTAAAATGTTATAAGGAAATGTGCCGTGAGTACCACATTATGTACAACAAGAAGTCAACATTTACATTCTAGCCATTTGTCACCTTTGTCTTGTCTTTAAAGCAGGTTCCATTTTGATGTTGTCAGTATCACTATCAGAATCATTATCTTCAATATTCCTTGAATCAGAGGTCTTGTTCTGTTTTTTAGGCTGTTCTGTTAGCAAATCTTCATCCAGATGTTGAAAGGGACTTCTTGATTTCAGCTAAAATAGATATTTGAAAAGAAACAGGAAAAAAAAAGTGATGAAGTGATGGAGAAAAATTGGACAAATTCTTATGAAATTTACATCTTGCAAATATAGATTCCTTAAATTACAGAAATTCATTCTACTGAAAAGGACATTTGAAAAATCTGACAACTTACCCTTGTGATGTATTCAAAATCAATAATGTATTCTGGAAGCACCAAGGCATTGTTGAAAATGAACCACTCACATTGCCGTGCACTGCATTCACAACCATCCTCTTCAGCCCGCTCTGCCAAGTTGAAGACAGAAACAGAATGAATGTAACGTATCATAACAGTAAGGATAAACAATTTTTTTCCCCTTGATCTGATAGTTACTTTTAGGCCCATCATATGTCTATGAAAATAAATTGAGCCTGATATATTCTCCTTATTTATCTTTCACTTTACTTTTCTATTCACATGGTTGACATAGAAAAATTCATTTCTCTGCAGGTCTAGGTCCTCTATATCAACATTGTGCAGACAAATCTTCTACATTTTTTATTTACTGCTCCAAAAATATGCAACTTGATTCCATTTGACATTCATGGTGTAAAGACAGAGGTCCAATTCAAATATCTGAAAACATTTTTTTTCAAGCAATTAAGTGATGCTTAACATAATACGCTCTTATGTACTACCTATATTTTGAAGTCCTCATGGTATAGTATTCCATGTATGTATGTAAATTACTGCAATTGTCTTGCTGTCACTGTTATCAGAGTGTGTGTGTGTATATGTGCGTGTTATGGAGGATTGGTGAAAAAGAGAGAAGGAAAGCCAGATTGCCAGTGTTGATAGATGGACATTCTTGTGCAGCAGTTAGAGCCAATTTTGGGGATTTTGTGCTATATAAGTGAACTCAATTATTATCATTATTACATGTACACTTTTACATAAACCATATATCTCTACCTCATACATTCTTTTATTTTCTCACCATTTATTTTTACAACTAATACCATTGAATTATCAAAGGCTTCACAGTTTTTAATCAGTAATGGTAATCTGCCTGTTTCTATTTTTCATGACATTTTCTTTCCTCTTAAATTCTCCCTGGTATTCTCACATCTTACTTTATCTTTCTCTACTAATTCAAAGGTTTTTATTTCTAACACTCCTAATATTCCCTCCATTTTTTGTTGAATCAGTAGAGATACCTTTCTTGTAAAATACATTTCTTCACTAGAGAAAGACACATTTTCAAATTTGACAATTTGAAATTGAAATCTTTCTAACTCTTAATTTCTTTGATAAAAAATTATCATTATATGGAAAAGACTATAACAGGCTGTATATCATTTAGAGGATCTCAGCACCAAAGCACAGTTTCCAAAGGCTCCAAATTTTGCATGAAGCTTCTTTTTTGATAAGTCAGAACATGGACATCATCTGAAAGACCAATTAGATCTACAAAAGTAATTCAAGTTTGCAGTGTTTAAGTGAAGCTCAAGAAAAGACATGAACAATGCTCTTCTTATGAAAAGATATTAAGACTAAAGGCTAGATCTAGCCTCTTCCTCCAAAGAGGGCATCATGCTGTCTTTTATGCTTTGTGAATCATCAATGATTGAGACCAATGTACATCCAGAGAGACTTATTGTCCATGATAAATCTAGACTTAGACCTAATTTATTCAAAGTATAAAAATTGATCTAGGATCTAGATTGTTGGTTGGTAGGTATTCAAACTACAGAAATACATCTTCATAGATCTAGGTCTAGATTATAGAATCTAGATAGCCTGGATATAGATTGTTGATTGGTGGAGGTTTACATCTATTTATCAGTTTAAAAATTATTGTTTATTTAATAGATGCTCCATTCTTTTCATCCAAAGCCAGGCCATGCACCTCAACTAATAAACATATATTAAATGGACAGAGACACTTAACTTTAGCATACCTTCCTCCACTCATGTATGAATGAGTATCTGGCCATTAATAGCAAATGATAATTTTAAGATTGCTAATAAAATGTGCCTTAATGGCTGCTACACTACACAATCCTTTGCTTGATGAGAAGGTGTCTAAAGGGAACGACCAGTTTGGAAAAAATCTGAAGTTGGTGAACTCCCAATCAATAATAACAATACTAATAATAATACTAATAATACTACTACTACTACTACTACTACTACTACTAATAATAATAATAATAATAATATTAATAATAATAATGATAATAATAATAATGGAGTTCATTTATATAGCACAAAATCCCCAAAACTGGCTGGAAGCGCTGAAT
Source organism: Goniobranchus geometricus (assembly GCA_028565895.1). Taxonomy (NCBI): domain Eukaryota; kingdom Metazoa; phylum Mollusca; class Gastropoda; order Nudibranchia; family Chromodorididae; genus Goniobranchus; species Goniobranchus geometricus. The sequence goes on along the minus strand of JAOWAY010459774.1, from coordinate 1,087 downwards.
AAGAATGTTCATCCATATACACTGGCAAATGTGTGTGGAAACAAATTATGACTTCATATCTGTCTATAAACTAATGCTTATTAATAAGACTAGTCGAAAAATTTTGCTGAATAAAATTCATATAGTTGACATTCCGCTCTAAACAGTGAGAGATTTTGAAAGGCAGGGAAGGAATGTGCATAATTAAATGCTATACATACTTTCTTGAGGAATACATTTTTTTCTTGGCCTGAAGACAGAGTCCATCTTAGGATAAACAGATTTTGTGATCCTGAAATTCAGGTAAAAAAAAAAAAAAAAGGTGAACAATTTTCAACATATATTATCTGATCTTTGAAATTTAGAACATTGAAGGTGTCTCATAAGATCTAAGACAAATGCCACAAATATATATGACATGAGCAGCTTGCAACCACTGAAAAGCATTTGAGTGTGTTAATTAATTCAGTTTTTATCCTATGCTATAATCTCAACCTGGTTCCTGTTTTCATCAGCTTCAAAGCTCTACCAGAATTAACATTTTATGACAAATTTTGAAAAAAAAAAATGCTTTGAAACAGAACTCACTGCTTGAAATTAAGGAATCGAAGAGAGCATGGTGCTAGAATGGTTTCAAAACAGAAATGTGAAAAAGGCATTCAGCCACAACAAATTATTCTCAAACTGTTCATAACATGCATAGTCCATTTTCCTCTTATTGTTTGGTAGCTTCACATGTCAGCGGCCAGGGGCAGTCAAAGGTCAAATGTATCTGCATTGCAACTGTGCTGCCTTTGAATGTCAGCATCAAGCTCTGTGAGTTGTGACAAGAGCTTTTATGATAATAAACAGCATTTTGTAATATAATTCCTTTACTATGATAAAAACTCCTGATAAAAGTGCTTTGATTCTCATCTTCATTCTTTTTGTTTGCTGATGGTGGTGTTTATTGTTTTCTTGTTGAAGATATTTTTGAGTAGCCTTGACAAGCAAAACTTATCTATATCTGTTGATATTTTAGCTTGTTTACTTAATTAGTGGCGGAAGAGGGAAAGAGAGAGAGAGAGAGAGAGAGAGAGCGAGAGAGAGAGAGAGAGAGAGAGAGAGA
>JAOWAY010459663.1:0-13041 GCA_028565895.1 Goniobranchus geometricus | reverse complement strand
AGAGAGAGAGAGAGAGAGAGAGAGAGAGAGAGCGAGAGAGAGAGAGAGAGAGAGAGAGAGAGAGAGAGAGAGAGAGAGAGAGAGAGAGAGGAGGCAGCTTAGATGGTGACTAACCAAAAAAAAACAAAAAACAAACAGATGACGACAAACAAGACTTCTGTATCATCAGGAAAATAATTCTAAGAGCTTCCTTGCAAAATTCTAATCCTCTTTCTTAATAATACGTTAAATTTAGTTCTCATGATGCTATTAACAGCGACGTTGCTTTTCGTCATGAATACAGGATGATTATTCTTTGAGAGAGCATGTTTCCCATGCTCTATATTTGAAACACTTTGAAAAATCTGTCATTCGATACTTACTAAGGCCTAGACATAAGTGCTCCATGATCAATTTACAAAAAAGAAATAACTGAATTATCTAATTTAATTAATAAATGTGACATTGAAAGTTAAAACAATTAATTAGATCTAGTGAGACTTGAATATATTGTAAAGATTGAAGAGATTTTCTTTCTTTTTTTTTTAAAGGATAACGTGGACTTAAACTATGCCGAATATGTGACACTGTTTAATTATGGTTACGACTACAACTGTCCGCTGTAAATCGTCAATTTCATCATCATTGGTTTCCCCAGGAACAACTGCAACTTGTGGCTCGAACAGACAGCTAACAGTATCGACACCCCGTTCAAGTACGAACGAGCTTGACTGTTGCGATTGAGACCGCTCCCGAATAAAGCTCTCTTTGTATAATGCACGCTCGCGTGCTGTCTCTTGAAATGCTCACCAAACACCCAGATTTCTGTCTCTACATTTAATATTTAATGATAAAGTATGTATGACACTGGCACCCTCGCAAGCACTGTTTTCAAATCCCTCTCCTTTTTTTTCCTCAATAAATTTCAGGTCGGAAGATGGCCTACTTAGACTTACTACTTAGCCTACGATTAGATCTAAAAATCGTTTTTTCGACCTAAAACTAAGAGTAAGTAAACACTTCCCCTAAACTTAGATATGAATATTTGTAAAGATCAAGAATCTAGATTTATAATTTAGACGTTTATTCAAGATCTAATCTCTTATCTCCTCTGAATACACGGCATTTATGCTCATTGCTTTACAGAGAACATACAATAATGTAAAACTGACACGTTCAATTTGCAAGGCCTAACAAATATTATGTTCCATACTTTCCACAGGCTTGTCAACTCGGAAGTCCAAAGCCAGAAGAGATCTCTCACACACGACACACGTCCGGTGATTAAATCAGACCAGTTAAGCATAACATTGGTGGTCCCAGAAAGAATGGTGCTCCTGTCATTGCCTTGTTGACTTTGCTACGACCCTTAAAAAAAAAAACCAAACATAGAGGGCAAATACTTCTTTCGTCATCAGTCTAAAAAATGACGTCTCAAACAGAGAGTGAATATCAAGAATTCGAATCAGCCAACGCATGGCATGGTGTTTATCAAGTAAGAACTCTGAAGAGGAAGTGTTAGATCTAGGCTATTTATCCGGCAGGCTTCTTAGATCTTTCATTTTATTCCTTATCTCTAGATCTAGTCTAGATCAAGAGTCTATTAGATCTCGAAGTTCAAGCCTCCTCTATTAAGTCTAGATATCTAGATCTAGATCTATTTCTGGATTCAGAACCAATGATGATCAGTCCTAACCTAAGCTGGGGAGGGATTCAATTCATTGAAATTATTGCACTTGCACTCAGTCAAATAAATCTTCAGAAGTTCTAGATTAGATAGGAAGGCCCTATCTAGATCTAGATTCTAGATACGGAGTGACTATCCGTACCCAGTTACGAAAAGCACCCTGTTATGTGTACCCAAAATAGTGAAATCAAAATTTATCGAACTCGATTATTATGTCTTCGAAAGGCTTCTTCGTAGGCCTAATCGGGCCTCGGAACCTACGCAGGTACAAATACAACCCTGTTAATCGTACCTAAATTTATCCTATAGTGCTCGGCTTTTAGCAGCCGGGTGCTTTTTGGGTTCAGTGTTAATATTTGGGTACGGATAGTACTGGTGCATTGTACTTGTGTCCCATCTTCTTCAGATAATCATAAGTGAAATAGTACATTGATGTAGAAGCGCATGAAAAAAACATTAGGCCTAATTTCAAAAATAATCATTGAGGATCATTTCCTCTCTTTCTATTTATTAGCAGGACGGGGTATACTTGGCAAAGCAACTCGGTACGGATAGTTGTGCTGAACTGTTCGCACCTGGGTGCTTTCTGGTTTCAATCAATGTTAATAACTGGGTACGGATAGCACTGGACTACCTGGGAAAGGATAGTGGTACCTGTGTCACATCTTTCTCTTTGTCGCTCTCTCTTTCCTAACAGAACTGGGCACAGGGAATATATCTGGCAGTGCAATGATCACCTGGATATGGATAGTGCTGGACTATTTGCACCTGGGTGCTTTCTGGGTTCAATCAATGTTAATAACTCTGGCTATGGATAGTACTGGACTATTGGTGCCTGTGTTTCATCTCTCTTTTTTTCCTAACAGGACTTGCTATTCTGCAATGCAATGATCACCTGGGTACGGATAGTGCCTGGGTGCTTTCTGGGTTCAATCAATGTTAATAACTTTGGGTACCGTTAGCACTGGGCTTCCTGTGTTTCATCTCTCTCTTTCTCTCTCTCTCTTTCCTAATAGACAGGCTATATTTGCAATGCAATTATCACGTGGATATGGATCGTGCCTGGGTACTTTCTGGCTTCAATCAATGTTAATAACTCTGGGTACGAATAGCACTGGGGGTGGGGGGGTACCTGGGTACGGATGGTACTGGACTATTGGTACCTGTGTCTCATCTCTCTCTTTCATGACAGGATAGGATATCTGCAATATACAATGATCACCTGGGTACAGATAGTGCCTGGGTGCTTTTGGGGTTCAATCATCAATGTTTATAACTCTGGGTACGGATAGCACTGGGCTACCTAGGTATGAATAGTACTGAACTATTGATACCTGTGTCTCATCTTTCTCTTTCTTTCTCTCTTTGCTAACAGGACAGATCTGCAATGCAGTGATCACCTGGGTACGGATAGTGCTGGACTATTCGCACCTGGGTACGGATAGTGCCTGTCTTCTAGATAGGGCCTTTCCTTTCACTTTCAGTTCTGTAGAGATCTATGAAAAAGAATCAAACATAGGTCCAAAGACTAGGTCTAGAACATAGATTCAGGCAGTTATCGAGCCTACTAACACATTGAACTATCCTAGCCTGAGAATGAGAATGCAATGGATGATGATCTTGTCAAAGTTGTCCTTAATGGCAGAATAATGTTGAACATAAGACCTCTTCACTATACTATATGTCAAATGGCCAAGAAGCACAAATCAAAAGTCTTGACATTTTTAACACAAATTTGACCAACTTATGGCCTTTTATTAGAACTATTCAACCATCCTGTCATTTTATGACAGAAATTTGATCACCTAGTCCTAGCTATCAAAACTGCTGGTAAACAGCAAACAGCACAATTTGAGTTTCATTTACTAATGAGAAGGAGAGCGTTTTTGTCGTGCTAAGTAGCCTACCCACTAAATGTACTCAAAGCAATGTGCAACCCAAAACCTCAACTCCATATGAGTATACAGAGATGCAAACATTTTGCTAAATTTTTACCTGTAGACCCGTCTGACGTTCATGGTTTACTTGAGTGTTTTATTATGGTTTTTTAAGCAAGAAGACTAATCCTGACATTGAAAACCATTGCAAGACACTCTTTTTTACGATTAAGAAGGCCTAGAATGGATCTGAAGAGGGGTGGATGCTCATTACCAACAGTAAATATTATAAAATGTGAGATCAATGTGTGTGTGTGAATGTGATGGGTGGGGGGTGGGGGCATGAATAGAGAGATGGAATGGAAAATATAGATGAAGGAATAAGGTTGAAGAAAAGTTAATGAGCCTCTAGCAGACATCACCTGTAAGGTGATGCAGACTTATATGATGATGGTGATGCATAAGGTATGCAGACTTAATCTTGTCTAGTAAAACCCGCTACGTTTCGCTCACATGCAGTCTAGTTCTTTTGCCCACTTATTAAGATGGCGCTGATACTCGTATTCAGCTTCATTTGCGACTGTAGAGAATTCAATCCTGTCTTTTATTGCATATCTATAGTCCAAACCTTGATGCATGTAATAAGGAGTTAAAAACATTCATTCATAAAATACTGACTATGTTATTTGAGACGTGCTAACACAAAAAACTAACTGCAAGTGTTGTAGGCTATCGCAAGAGTCAAGTGCCAGTGTAGTAGGCTATGGCAATAGGCAAAGCCGAGACGATCGTCCAGTCAAGGCCTGTATGGTGGTTTTACACTGGACATGTATAGAGGCAAAAAGCCCATATGTAGGTCCAATAGGTAGATGTATGGATGAAAAGCTTGTACATGTACCTTTTTCTGGGACTTGTAGATCTATTTGGCCACAGTTTATAGGATAATGTGTTAAAAAGATAGTCATTGCTTGATGATAGTTACACAGTGAATCCTCTATTATTGGGTCCTCAGGGAATATGAAAATTATGACGAAATTCCAGGGAAGAGAATTTTTTCCTTTTATAATTTATATCCCTATTTGAGACAACATCCCCGTCCAATCGGGATGATTTTGTTGAGTGTTTTCTTAATTTTAAAGAAATTTCAAGTATAATTTTTCCAATTTTCGTGACAATGTCTCAGAGTACTCCATTATTATGAGACTATAAATTAAAGAAAGAAAATTCTCCTGACACTGACAAATCAAGACGGTGCTCTACCAACACTTAGACTAAGCAGACCATTGCATTGATTTCAAATTTTCATGAAGCTATTGGAAGAGGTAGGGAAATGAGCTCTGTGAAGATGTCGTCAAGCGGATAATAAAGCTGTTAATGAAGTCTGTAACTTGCAATGTGCAATCACAGTAGACATCTGTGATCAACAGGCTGGTTTCAACCAGTTTGTCACCTGCCTTTTTGTGACCAACACTTGCAAGGTTGTAAAATCAGCCATGTGTTCCTGGTCAGTGGTCAAAGTGAACATTAGGGCAGAGCAACACAGTAATATTATTCAAACTAACTGTCCAATCGAAAACGTTTACTCGTTGGCTAACATGCAGTAATGACATACCCATTGGTCTGCGCCTCTCTCCAGGAACTTGTGACAATTTTTTTTCAATCTCCCTGGGATGTCCCAATAATAGAGTTCCTACTGTATTACAATCATTCAAGTCAACTCATGTTTCTCCAATGAAACAAATTCTGACAATAAATTGTATCAAAAGTGGGAAAACAAAGAATGCACATACTTTTTGCTGGTGAAGATATCGTACATCCTGTGTGAAAATATGAAAAGTGGTCAAATATATGTTATGATCGAACATGTGTTTGTTGACTCTATGTCTACTCCTACTTTTGTAGATAAGTAGATCTAGATCTCCAGACTTTACTCCAACCTAAGAAACTCTTGACCTTGCACTTATTCATAGACCTGTATAACTATGACGTAAAATCATACTCTGAATAGCCTAGATAAAGCTATACTCTAAATATAGATCATCTAATATTCTAAATAATAATTTCTTGATACCCTAGATACCTCTAGTCTATATCTAGATGGATTGTGCTTCCATTTGCCCCAGCCAGAAAAGGTGTTTGACTTGCCTTGCTCATACTCTCAAGACCCATGCAACACTCTGTCCATGGCAAAGGGAAAGCTGTGCGTCTTTATCACACACATTCTCCCATATATGAGGCAGTGAGATGGATACAAAATATAATGTTACTACTGCCGGCAGTTGGTCAGAAAGTGAATGGGATCAAATTGAAAAAAAATTTAATGACCATGGAAACTGTTGGATAAGGAATGTTACTAAAGTAGAAGATAAGATATGTGCATGTAGACTCCTTAAATTGTTACCTGCCGCTCTTGCCTTTTTAAACATATGAAGACAACAATCAGAGACTCCCCATGTTTGGCGAGAGGGTGATGCCCATTTCTGGCACTGCCCAGTCTATGATTATTTGCAGGCTGTTTGTTCCCAGATGATTGCGAAAAGACTACCCATTTGTGCTTACATATTTTGTTTGGAAGGATTTCCGTATCAATATATATGAATTTCCAAATCCAGAAAGGGAAACAACCCAGCTGGATATTATCAAATGACTGATTACTAAAGGGATTTCTAAAGTGGTCTGCACACTGGCGTGGATGCTTGTATTCTTTACGGTGTGTTCTCCCTTCCCATCCAAAAACATCCCTTGAGAGGTTTAATGACACCATTCATGTGTATGTGTAATCATTTCACCTGCTTGTCTTTTTGTACTGTCTGATGAAGGATGAGACCCAAAATGGCATGCCTCTTTCCTGTCTGTATAGTATATGACTTCAAATTTGATGTATTTCACTTATTTAGTGCTCCTGATTCAAATTTCCATAATTCAGCTCTGTATAGATCAATTTCAGTCTCATTAAGAAATGATACAATTTTATGATGGTTCTATTGTTTGGGGGGGGGGGGTTGTTTGTTTGTTTTAAAATGTGTCTCATTCAGGTTATGATAATTGTTACTATCTTCTATTCTGTTTGGACTAATCAACACAAGGGTTAAGGTTGTGACAGTAATTACACAGCTTTGTAGTACATTAGAGATGGTACATATGTATATCCTAGTTTAATTAAATTACCAGATTTTCATACATTACAAATTTCAGCGACTCAAGAATGAAGCCTCCATTGTGATGCTTGGACAAGATATTTCTACCTCTAGTGCCAGACATCCAGACAATAGGAGGAGAAACAGATATCGAGATGTTAGCCCATGTAAGTCAATTCACTGTATTTTGGCCATTACTTATTTTTATAATGGTATGTTTTGTCATTAATCTTTTAATTCAATTGGAAAGTCATTGAAGCACACTTTATACCACTTCTCGCTTTTGCCCAAAATGGTCATTGTCATAGTCATGCACTTGACATAGAGCTTCTCAAATACTGTCAATGTAAGTCCATAGATTTGAACAGCTATGAATTTTTGACAGTAAGGAAGATAGATGTAAGGCCCTTGTTTCTAAGAGGATAGATTGAAACAGAGTTTTGTAGAGCACCAGGGAGGGGTAGAATTGAGGGTTTCACACAATCCTAATTAGTATTTTCATCAAAATGTGTTGTCCCAAAGCCGCAAAGAGGCATTCCCTTTCCTGCCAGTCTAGCTGCTGTAAAAAAAATCAGTCGGCTCTGGCATTGGATCAGATGCTTGAAGGCTGAGAGCACAAAAAGGGAGCATACATGACCCTTCAAAAGTGCACTCCAGGCTACCCGTAAAGCATATCGTCAGTGTAATTCTATAACCGTCCAACTACCAATTTTTTAGGACCATATATATGGGGGATGTGTGAAAACTATAGAATCACTTCAAGGGCAAGGTCTGTCAAAACCATGAAGTGATTCAGCAAAAAACACTGTGGTTATTTTCTTAGCAAACCTGTTAAATGGTTATTTTCATGAAATAATTGTTTCATGCTTGTTGAATTTGAATAGCTGCGGGTTTTTTTTGACACTACTGAAGAAAAAAGAAAAGAACTTAGATGGCTAGAGAGTTACATTGACGATATAAAAAAATTAAAAGAGAGCTCAGACTCAGGCAAGGGACTGCAAGAAAGCAGAGGAAGATAAGAGAGGTCTGGCTAGTGATATGGCTATGTTTTGAAGTCATATGCCCAGTTTTTGTGGTCTTTCCTGATGTTTTTATCATATTTTTCCTTTAATTGCGTTTTTCTCAAAATGCTGTTTTTTTTGGACGTAATTGAGGATCTTTTTTGTTACTAAAGATATCCTAATGAAATTTGGTGGGAATTTTGCTTGGACCAAAACGCCAAAATGACCAGAAGAACTTTTCGATATGTGTTATACTTTTGTGAAAATGGAATTTTTTGTATAATTATTTTGCACCTTTTGATAGATTTTTATGGACTCTTTTTTAAGAATTCGTACTAATGAAAGTTTCATATACAACTAGAAATCCTTCTAATCATTTTTAGATATTGTATCAAAAAAGAAGTGTGTGCAAAGTTTGGTGGAAAAAAAAACATGGAGGCCTATTGTATATGAAAATGTGTGAAAGTTTGTGTTGAAATCCAAGATGGCCGCTGTTTCCATGGCAACCGGCAGCGCAGGGGTCAAAAGTCTACATTTTTCAAATCAGCATCACATGACCACCCTACCTATGTATGAGTCAAAATGGGATGTAATGTATAGGGAAAATTTTGGTTTCAGAAACTGCCCCCTCCTTCAGTGTGTGTAGCTTTATAATTGTCTGTGGAAAACAAAAATGGAAAAGAAAGAAAGAAAGAAACAACAACAGTTTTTCTTTTATACATTAAGAAAAGGAGACTACAATATAAATGATTTTTTCAATGTTTGCTTGTTGGATTACAAAACTTATCTTTATAACCCATTGTTCAAAAGGTTTGAATAGTTACTAGTACTTCTAATTAAAAAGATAAGATGTTGTGGGAACCATGAGTAATCTAGCTTTTTGTTGCAATGAGTAATGTGTCAATGATCAGCCAACCCCAAAAATATTTATTATTGCTGTTGTTGTCTTCACATGAGAGGCTGCTGTACCTGTGGAGCAGACTTTTTTCTCTTTAAAAGTCACCCATAAGAGGTGGAATCCAATGCTCACTGTCTGTGTAAGAAGCTGCTTTCTTTTCACCTGGTCAGATCCTGAGATTTAATCTACTTCATTTTTGTTCCCAAATTACTTCCATGTGTTGAGTAAGATGGTAGATTGACTGTCTGTTGCCTCATTATTACAGTCCTTTTCCTGAGAGTGCCCAATGGTTGGGAAGCAAAGTAAACGGGCACTTAGGCGGAATCAGCACCCAGACATCATACATCCTGTGTGGAAGGATACCCAACCTTAATTGCCAATTGCTCATTTTCCTCTATCTTATATGGTTTTCAAATTAATGTCTTTGATGTTTGCGGCACGTCTTGAGATTTGATTATCATGTGTAGGTGGAGGTAGTTTTGCTAAGTTGTTAAATCACCTTAAAGGTTGTGAATGAACCATGCCACCAATAACAGATCTATCAAACTTACCCCAGTCCACTGCCAAACATTTTGTCCCAAGAAGGAAGAATTTGAGTGCATTGCATTGCGTAGAACTGTAGCCAGTCATTCACTAACCAATACATATGCAAGACCAGCTGGTCATTGAAGGCCAAATCTAAGCCCAACCTGTAAAGGGGCATTGACGCATTTGATTGGTTTGGCGTTTAGTAACAGAAAATGGACTATAATTTTATGACCAGTAAGGGAGGCATGCATTTGTTACCTGTTCCTACACTCAATGGGGTAGGAAAACTAGTCAAAGTAGCAAGAATGATGCCTTTTGACACTGTTCTTAACTCTTAACAAGTGTTTATAGTTACTTTATCTAAATTTAGATGACATTTCTTATCTTGTGTGAATGACAACCTGCCAACATACCAGGCACTTAGGCGGCAATGACTTTTGAAGGTGGAAACTGAGAGACGATCTTGGTAGAAAAAAATGCAATTCCTTCAAAATTGCGGACACTTAAGCGAAGCAGGTAGTCAGCCCCAGGGCACTCTTGCGAAAAGTAATGGATTAGAATGCTGACGTGTGATGAAACACACATTCTAGCTCTCTTTTCTTTTTTTTTTTTCTCGACACCTGTTGACTGGTCCTTTTTGAGATGATCACTTTATTTCTTTTGATATTATTACATTTGCTTATGTTTGTGCAATTAGACTCTTCTATTTCAGAGACTTAGATTTATAATTTGCTGATATTCCTCCACAGATAACCACAGTAGAATATTATTACAAGGTCAAAATGACTACATTAATGCCAGCTTAGTTGAAGTGCCTGAAGTAGATCGCAAGTACATTCTCACACAGGTAACAGAAATATTTTTCTTTTCTCTTTTGAAAATGTGTAATTCTTCAAGCCCTGATCAAGTTCTGATCTCAGTGTAAATCCAGTACCTTGGCTCATTCATGTCTACAAATCTTTTCAGGAAATAACAATTAAGAAATTTTTTTTTTTTTAATGTATATGCCTGCTGCATCCATGCTCATGGAACTTAACAGTAATGTTTAACTTTCCTAACTGACTGCTACATAGAACACACAAAACAAGACTTGGCCTTTCAGGATGAAGACCCTCTTATGGAAAAGAGCCACAGTACAGTTAAAATGATTTACACCTGAGTCAAGTGAGGTTATGGGAGTGGAATGCCTTACCTATGGATACATTGCCAATGACATCATGTGATATTAGGCCAGATTGTTAACCATAAGGAACATTACTAAGCATATCCCATGATTAGCTGTGCTGATGACTTAACCACTAAGTTGCCAAATTATCCCAGTAATAATCCATTTAGCAGCTGTGTCCATGATTACACCAGGTGAGGGTGTCTATACCCATCATCAGTTATATATATGTATACTATCGTTTAAACTCTTATTACTGATATGCTTTTATCAATTTTCTTTCCAGGGTCCATTAGATCATACCATCTCTGACTTTTGGCAAATGACATGGGAACAAAAGTCCAAAGCTGTTGTTATGTTGAATAGAGTTATAGAGAAAGGGACGGTAAGATGAGAATATGTATATAAATGCTATCTTTTAGAGTAAGTTTTTCTCTTTTATGAAAGTAATGTGAAACATTTCACTGGAGTAATGCAATGTGAGTAAGATATATCTAAAAATGATAACTGTATCTGAATAAAAACAACATCTAGCAGTCTTTTTGTCCATCCTCTAGCAGGAATTTCTTTTAATGCTCATCTCTAAATTTGAAAGTTCTCAGTGAGGTACTTTTGTTTTAGTTGAAATGTTCATATTGTGTAATTTTAACAATTTTCATTTTTTTAAATTCTCAAATAACAAATGAAAACAAAGCTTAGTATAATTTCTAAGTCAAAGAGGAGTGGAGGGAAGTGTGATTTTTTTGTCATTTGAAAAACTGCTTGCTTTTCAGATAAAATGTTCACAGTACTGGCCTTTGGGTTTAGATTATGGATATGAAGATGAGATGTTGCTTCCTGAATGTGGTCTGAAATTGACTTTGATAAAAGAACAAAACATGGGGCATTTCTTGCTGAGGACATTTATCTTGGAGAAGACAGAGGTGACTATATCCATGAATTCTAAGAAAATTGTATTTTAGCAGGGCTCATAGAATAATGGAATTTTGAAATAAAAATGTTGTTATTCTTGTTACCTTTAGATTTTAATAACGAAATGAGTAGTCTGTGCTTTTAAAATTATGGAAAAGAAAGCTGCAGCTGATCAGATGTATCCATTGTCCTTTTTATGCTTCCTTAAAGATATGGTCTGGTTTTGTATTTTGATAGCCTGTATTTGCACAAGTAGTTGAAAAATGTTCTTAACCCTTCAAGTTAATTCACAGATAAGCTCTCATATATCTGCAGTGTTTTTGTGCCATATAGTAAAGCTTTGAATGAATAATGCTGTATTTTCGTCAACAGTTGGTTATGTAGTATTATTTAAAAAGCAGATGAATATTTCATGATCCATAGCAGAGATGTAAGGATACATTTTTGATTTTCTGGATATTTGCCTTAATGCATAGCCCTGTTTATATTTTCTTAGTTTTTCGGTCCAGAAATGTTCTTGTGAATTTGAGTTTTAAGTCATTAAAATTCTCAGGCAATTCTATGACAGGTTTATTACAGGTCTGGATTTTCTTGCTTGCATCTATTATCCAAAGAGGCTTGTTTATCTTCACCCTTCCCCTCTCTCCTTATCCCTCACTTAACATCCCTCTTAGAATCAAGGCTCAAGCATTTTGATAAATCTTTTTCTGGCAACAGCTAGATACTCATTTATACCTCTGTTGAGAAGCATAAGTAGATTGAAGTGCTGTGCCTGATAACGCATGGCCAATGAACCAGACCACTCCAGTCAAACACACAATTGGCATCTTGACACAATCCCCACTTTTTTGTCACCTTTTCAAACTGCCCATTTTGAATGCTGCTTGACCAGAGTCATGGCATACTGTTCTACCTGTCTGTACCCTCAATGTCTTCCTTCCCAAATGTCCACAAGGATTTGACTACTTAAGGTGTTTGATTTGATACACTGTAAGAGATTAGCTAGAGGTAAGGTTATAATATAAGTCCTTAACTTTCCACAGACTGAGGAAAAGAGAGAAGTCCTTCAATTCCATTACACAACATGGCCAGACTTTGGCGTTCCATCTTCCCCACTTGCTTTCCTCAACTTTTTACACGTTGTCCGGCAGACAGGATCTTTAGATCCAGATGTAGGCCCAGCCATTGTACATTGCAGTGCTGGCATTGGGAGATCTGGAACCTTCTGTCTCGTTGATTCCTGTCTTGTCCAGGTAAATTGTCTTTGAGCTTAAACTTCATTGGTATTTCAATCGAATACACATATGAATCATATCATGCCTCTAAATTTCTGCCAGGTTCTACATAGGCCGAAAAAACATGTTCTTGGTGTATCAAATGTGATTTTAGTTATACACATAAAAAATCTTTTATTTGGAGTTATGGTTTTTTGCCTTTGTTGTTATTTTTTAACTCTACAACATATCAGATCACTTTTTTAAGCGGGGTAGGGGGCGGCATCTGGAAAGTCAATTTTCGACCAAAAAATCAGTTTTGGGATTTTTATGTTTTCAGCAATAATCATCATTTGTCTTGAAGATTCATTAATTTGAGTGAATAGAGTGTATATTCTATTTTTTACAATATTTTTTAGATATGGGTGGTACCTGGAGCTGTACATCAATTTTTGAAAAAAACCTCCACTTTTGCCTCTCAAAGAGCACCTGAACTCTGCTTCCAGGCTATCATTAGCTAGCGTGTTTCGTACCGTTTGTTGCTCCTACATCTTCCCTCTGCCATGGGCAAAGTTGGAAGGCGAGGATAGTACAGCGGAGAGAGGGTGAAATATAACACTGCATTATGCCCCATTCACTTCGT
>JAOWAY010459552.1:0-13042 GCA_028565895.1 Goniobranchus geometricus | reverse complement strand
TCTCTCTCTCTCTCTCTCTCTCTCTCTCTCTCTCTCTCTCTCTCTCTCTCTCTCTCTCTCTCTCTCACACTCACACAGAAGATTGAATTGAGATAATGCCACTTTTTTTTTTTTCTCCCCTTGCAGGTACAAGACAGGAAAGAATAAATGGTTTTTCCAGAAATTGCGATTCTAAATAAAATGTTCTAGAATGTATGTTTCTCTGGGCTTTGTGTTGTTTTTCAGTATTTAAAGAGATTGTGCAGTTTGAGATGTGTACTGTTTTGGATGATTTTGCGAGGGCTTTGAACCGGCGCCTGAACTGGCAAGAACTGGAGTCCAGTATGATAGGACGATTAAAGCCGGTAGTATTTTGTTTATGAAAGTTGCCAAGTATAAATAGCATTGGGTTGTAATAATGGAAAAAAATATGAAACAGAGAATATGACTTTTTTTTGTTGTTGTTATGTTGTGTGAAAAAAATGAAAACAATTGAATGGACTCAAAGAAGTATGCCCAGTTGCCAGAAACAGAACCACCAAAAAAAACACAAAAAAAACTGATACAAATGTAAATCCTAATCAAAAGGTACCATTTTCGCATTATGATTTCCCATACAACAGACAGTGAGTTACAGACAAGAGCATATACACCTTAACTGCCGATAAGTTGATTATTTATTTAATCAATGTATTTGTTATGTCCCAAGAACAGATGCATATGATAATGGCAAGCAATAAAGATCACCATTTGGTCAACGCTTTCAAAGTCTGAAACACTATAATTCCTTTGCTAAAAGACTTCACCCAAAAGCCAACGACCATTGCAATTATTTTAGTGCAATCATTAGCCTTCCATCATGGTATACATCCTTAGTAACATTCTGCTACTAGGAATTACTGAAAGAGATCAGCTGTAGGCTAGACTAGCATCTTGTATGACCTAGCATGGAAACTTGTACCAGGATGGAATACTAAGCCCAAGTCTGGGCCTAGCCTAGTGCAGCAAAATTTGTGAAAGCCTTGCAGTTTGTGGGCTCAATTGGCGCAGGGACATTAAAATGAGGAATAGGAGTACCAATACTATTGTTGAGGAAAAGGAGGGCAATACTTTGACAGAAAAGAAACATGTCCATGTGGACACCCAGTGACAGTAGCAGAAGTGGATGATACGATAATTCTTCACTCATTGGGCATGGTTTCAACTTCTAAGATTCTATTGAACAAATTTGGAAAAAAACAAACAAAACCATTCCCTCAGCGGGTTAAATGCATCTCTATTGGTGTTAGTGTGTTAGTATGCTGTCTGGGCCAAATGCCTTATCACTTCTCATCTTTTGTATAGAAGCCACTTCATGTAGCACTTTCAAGGACATCTCGATTAATCTTCTCTACCATCCCTTTTAAAATTGCTCTAAATTAGTCTTAAAACAATCCATACTTAAATCATTTCATTAATTTAATGAGAATAATAGCACATGTTCAGAAATGTTAGCATAAAATAAACAGGACCAAATTTTGGTCATCAGAAGTTTTAAAAGAGAACACATTACACCTCTATTACTACTACAAAAAGCTTAATGGTAATGGTGTCATTTTTTTCCGGAGACATGATTTTTTGTTCAACACCACTTCCGGAGTCCTATTCTAGCCTTGTACACAAGGCCACAGGTGACAATGTTTCTAAAGAGTCCTGATTAGCATGCTTTTTCTTCCGATGGCTTTGGAGATCAAGGACTATTTACCTTGGTTCCTGTGTTCGGATGTTTGACATTGCTTCCAATTAGAGCTCTTTTTCCAGGCCATAATATACATTGTAGTGGGCTTATTGAGAGTTCAGCAGATCTCAGACTAGCATAATTTTTATTCTGGTATTTAGGGCTGACTTATTCGCTGCAATAGATGTTAGATCTAGTTGTGTAGTGCTTTTTTTGTTTCCTTTCCATGACGGTGTGGTCGTTTTTCATATATTATTATGAATTAGTTATTACGTTTAAGACATTTTTAATTCAAAACAATGCTTTCTTGCTTAAAAGTTTACAAATAATCGTACATATGCAAGCCCAACAAAGGATTCTGTAAAGGCCCGACAATGCACGATATATGGAAAGTACATTCATTTAGTTTAAATTGACGAGGCCTTTGCCTGTTGTCAGTTCTTTCATATGATGGCTCTCTGAATGAAATTGGATAATTCAAAGGATGACGATTGTGTGTGGGAGAGGAGGTGGAGAGGGAGGGAGAGACAGATTTTGTGAGTGATAATATTTAATGTGAGTGAATGCCTGCAGATGATAAATACATGTCTATGTGTGTAATGGCTGGATGAGTGAGTGTGTTAGTGTTAGAAATTGTGCGTATGAATGGGAGATTGGGGGTGTGTAAATATTGTGTATGATCATGAGTAAGGATGATGTTTCCTGTGATATTGTGTGTCTATGAATTAGAGTCGGATGTTTAAAGTGAAGTGGTTGTTTGTCTGAGTTTATGTGAAGCAATGAGATTGTGATTATCACAGTAGACATTGTGCATTTGTGGTTGTGCTGGGATGATAGATATTGTGTTTTAGTGAGTTAATTAGTGTGTTATACATTGTGAATGTTTGTATGTGTCCGTGATTGGTGGTGATAGAGAATGTGTTCGTGAGAGAGGAAGGTGACAGAAATTTTTGTATGAATTAGAAATTTGGGAGATACAGATTGTGTGTGTGTGTGAGAGAAAGAAGCTGACTGACAGATTTTGTGTTAATATGAGTGAGTGATTGAGTCAGAGTTAATTTTAGGTATGGCCTATGACTATCAGTATCATCAAGCAGGTATGGTATTATATTTGTTGTGCCTTATAGAGCCTTGCAAAAAAAAGATAAGGAATCAGCTGCTTTAGTCAACGAATGGAATCTTCATCACAATGATGATGCCATAATTTGTCTATTGGAGAGGTACGGCTACTATGTATTAATTCTATTAATGTCACAGTTCTCTGTGTCATCATCAAACTCTGCATTTTTGATCTAATGTCTATCTTCGGTCAAACTGCACCTTGAATGTAAGCCATAACACATTTGTTTATAGGCTTATATACATTTACAGTAGCTGTTCTCCACCAAATCGCTATGTTAGATCTAGAGATTCGTCATATGATGTCCAAGCTGCGTTGGTTCATATGAAAAATTGACCCATGCTACCGCTACTAGTAGACGACCCATTTCTGTAGTTATTGTATCCCACAGTAGTAGTACGGTAGTCGGAAGGATGACCCAGGAAAGACCTGTTGCTATTCATATGGGTACCACGGTACTGATAGTTGATAGGTTTAGATATGCAACTACAACAAGTGTCTCGAAATGCGCTTCCATCTTGGCTTCCAAAAGGTTCAGATCTATTTGTGGAGGCCTAGGTAGGCAGAAAAGTAGGGTACAGTAAATGCAGTTGCTATTTACAGTAGCACCAAGATAAATAGATATTGTGTGTGTGTGCATGTTTTGCACCTTATAACTTATAGTGTCATATTATTTAGTTGCAGGCATACACCTACTGTGGTACATATTACCCACCTGGATACAATCTTTCCACCTATTACAGCGATAGGCGGTCTGTATTATTTTGGTGGAGAAAAAACTTTTCATCTAAATAATACAGACCCCCACCTCTGTATTATTTAGGTGTAATGCATCCTTGTAATACTTGCCTTATCAAATGCCTTGGAACAGTCAATAAGACATGTGCAGATCGGTTTGCACCTGGATACATCTTTCCATTAATATTGCTAAATCTATAAATGAAATAAGATATAAAGACCACAGATTTTTGTTGACTTCATTTACACACACAAGACAATCTGTCATGCACTGGTTAATTTTGTTTTTGCTGGAAATAAAATACATGTGCATGTAGATTATTCCTTCCTAAGCCTTCTGATTGTAATACATGGAAGAACAAAACAAAAACACTAAACATGAAACTAATAATTTAATATGTTTATTGATGGACAGTTCATTGCAGCAATTTTCAAATCAATTCATGGAATAAAATGATTCTTTTCTTTACAAATAAAAACATGCGATGCACAAGAAAACAGAGTGAAAATACAAGACCTGTTTCTATTTCTATAGTATATGCTGATTACAAGAGATAAGCTGGAATATGAAATAAACCTATTCAATTAAGTTACAAGAATCTATATTAAAAGACTTGATGGAAAATAATACGAATGCACATAGGTTTGGTGGAACTTGTCGTGTAGCGGAGGTTCAATGAAAAGTAGACATATATCGATCTAGGGATGTCATTTTTCTTCTTTTGTCCTACAAAACAAATCAAATTGCATAATTCAATTTTACATTGCCATTTGGGTGACAGTTAAGTGAATGACTGTTGTCCAGGAGTATCAAGAAAATTAAAGCATCTGCAATGGTTTTGAAATAAAATTTAAAGATTGAAAAATGGTAATATTCCAAATGTTTGGGGAATATGCTGTGCCTCAGATTAGATGGAATGCGATTATGACCACTGCAGAGATAAGGGAAATGTCTGAGCAGAAGTCAGTATCAAATGTGATAAGAATGAGAAGGTGGAATATTATGTAGGCCATGTGTGCAGAAGTGAAGAGTCAAGAATAATGAGACATGCCCTTACATTGGGAGTAGGGGGCAAAAGGAAGAGAAGATAACCAAAGAAGTCTGTGAGAAGAACTCTTGTTGAGAGAGGCAGGAGTGATGGGCATGCAGTTGATGCAAACAGTGTGACGTAGATCTAAGCAGCAGCTCAAATGGCAAGACAAGATTGAGGCCCTATGTGCTGAATAACAGCACTGGCCAGATGTAAGATGTAAGAATATCCTGTGTGACTTAAAGGTTCACAAGTCGCTTTGTAAATAAATGGATCTTTTAATGTACATTTTTTTTTTTTTAATGCCCTCTTATTCTTATGGTGGAAAGAATAGGCTTGGTTCCTTATTACATGTATTATTTACAGGTAACACTAGAAAGCAACAGATCAATTTAGACACCAGCTTTAGAACGCGAATATCAATGAGATAGTATTTCATTTTTAAAAATTTAGCATGTACAGATAGCACATAATATGTCTATTCCAATAAGACACTAAATCAACTTATCTGAAAGAAATAAGGTCAGATAAAAAGTCCCTTTTTTAAAAGTACTACACTACATGTAGTGTGACATGGAAGACTCCACCTAGTTCAGTCATAAGATGTGTGGTTTCCAGCCCATGTGTTATGATGATGGTGGTGTTGACTGAAGGAAGGATTCTTTTTTTATTTTTTTTTCAAATTTTCTTAGGGATTTTCTATTCTACTGTTCGACAAAAAAAAAGTCAGAAATCTGTTTTGTACACTATCAGCCAGTGAGTGCCACCTTAAACATGTCCACTCTTCTGATTGATAAGAATAGAGCATTGTTTTCTCCCCATCCTGACTACATATTACTCCTCCCTCTTTTTATAACCTCTTTCCAGACAGAGCCTACAAATTGATTGAAATTGTCTGAGCTTGAGCAAAGTGTATTTAAATATCATTTGAACTAGGTGGGCACTGTATGTTGTCAGTATCTTGAGGTGTTTTTCACACTAAGAAAAATAACCAATAAGTTCTCTGACCATTTTATTTTGTTTGAAATTTCCAAATAATTTCTCTCCATTGAAGTAGGTACTTTTCATTCATTTGAAGGATGAATGATATTTCGTCTTTCAACAGTATTGTTTAGTATTAACAAGTAGTAAGTAAGCTATACATGCATACAAAGGATAAAGTGTAGACAATGACATATCATAAAGAAAAACAATGCAGCGCATGTAGTACATGTTTCCTTGTATCTCGGAGCTTGTGCAAGAAAAATGAGACCACAATGACTAAGAAAAGTAATTCACATTCATTTTAAGTGGATTTGTATAAGCATACAGGGGGAAATCAGGACCGGGCAAATGGTTTATTGTATATGAGAATTATCAATTGAGTTTATGTCAAGTGGACTCCACTGTCATTCTCAGTGAAAGTTGAGTCCTCATACTTCCTTACAGAATTATACCCTTTTTCAATCTGTCATTAACTTTAAAAGACCAGTTTTGATGGGATGTCCACTTATTCCATCATAAGATATGCAATATTCAATGCATGATGTAAAAACAATGAGATGGGAATTAAATATGGTCATCTTTACAATAATGTTAATAATAATGTATACAATCAGTATCTATGACTAAAATGTATAATGTTTAGTGACAGTTATAATTACAAAGCATGGACAATAGATTGAACCACCTACTATAAGTACAAAGGCAACAATTGATTTCATCACAGTTAGATTTAAAATCATATTTAAAAAGTGCAATATACCATTACCATTGAGCATAGAAAAGTAAACATTATAAGTCGCTGCATTAAGCTGAAGGCACATTTTAGTATGTTGATCAAACTTTCTTGTAAGGCATAACCAAAAAGAACATTACCACACTTAGGGGTGTCTGTAGTTTAGTGATTGAACATTTGAGCACAAGTCAGGGGTTGAGCAACATTTACCATGCTGAGAATTTGAAATGGATGACCTGGTGTTTTGTGTTGCTGTGGGTCAGGAGAGTGAAATGTCAAGTGAACAGTTACTGTTATATCGTGAAAACGAATCCTTTATCATAATTGCCATCTTCGTTTTACTCATCACTGCTATGACAAAGGATATTTCCCTTCATTTTCACTGTCACTATCTCTGTACCGGTAAATGCATTTATATATGTGCCAGGTATTTTGCAAACTGGGTTCTGAGAAAAAAAACTTTGACCATTACTTTAAATTTTGAAAGTTAGATAAATACACAAGTCCAATGACTGTGCAGAGGGGACTTAATTAACTTAATAATAAACGTTATCATTGATGATGTTATCAATTCAGGAGAGGTAATTGTAATATACATTAATATTGGTACAATATGTACCTTTGATGGCCACTAAAAACAGGTCTGACACAGGATACATGTTCATGATATACATTTGATACAAATCTACTATACATGATATATCGTATGTACCATAATTGAACCTGTTTTGTGATAAATAGTGGAATAAATGCATAAACGCATAGTTTTCATATTTCAATTGACTTGTCTTTCAGTAAAGCACAAGCACATAGCACTGAAACCACATTACATTATATAAACGACAAAAAACGGTATTCTTTCCACTGATCATTGCAAAATTATACATATTCCTCTTCTTACTGACCCCAGCTTCTTTTTGAGAAAACAAATCTATAGAAGTTTGTAATTTGAATAATTCTGTCATTTGTGGGTGAATTTAGAAGTTTTTTTATACCATTCTTTACGTCTTTTTGAACTTTTAAGGATAACCCTGCTTTCAACTCTTAAAGTATGCAGGTCTAGGTTTTCTATTCAAATGTTTACATTCGAGAATGTATTTTTTGGATCATCAGTTTCGATGGAATATTTTCATATAATCCAGCAGACATGCTGTTCACCAAAAACTTTCTTGCAGTGGCCATTGATCATCATTTCGATGGTCAGCCAATCACAGAGGAGAAAGAAAACATGAGAAGCAATGATGAAAGGGAAAGATGTATGGACCAATAAAACTGAAACAATACGGATGGGTCTTGAGACCAGAATCATGAGAATCCAGCAGTCTGTTGTGAACTTCAAAAGAAAGTTCATATGAACTCTATATAAATTCACTTAAAAATTTAATCTGAACACTAATGAGCTAAAGCGCAAGACAGAATCAAAGCAGAAAGGTGAAGCTGTAAGATGAGGATTTTTCATTTTTACTGAAGAAAATCACTTCGGCATGAAACCTTGTCTATCCACGTCCACAAAAGTGTCCTTTAATGTAAAACTATTGAAATTCGTAAGTAGTATATGTTATCAAAGAATATTTTTTGAAACTTTAGTTTAAATGTGATTGCAGTCATTTGAGAAAGGACTCAATTGTACATGTAGTAGCTTATAATATATGGTCAATGTTGGTAAATCAACAGATTTTAAGGAGAATATGATCAGGCCTTTTCAATGTAAAAGAATAAATTTAAAGATGATAGTCTTTATCAATATATCAATTTTGTTGAATGCAAGACTGAAACTGAAATTAAATTGTTGAAATCTTTGACAAGACTTTCGTTGTATTAAAGTGAGCAAAGTGTATTAAAAAGGTAGAAAAAAGGAAATTTATTTATCTTACTCAAAAGAAAAAAAATTGGTGACAATTTCTATAGTTTCTGTGTACATTTGGTATTCTTGTGTTTTAGTGACTAAAGTCAATAAGACAGACAAAATTCTTCTAATAATCATCCTCATCCTCATCAGCAGCAAAAGCTGGTCTGGCACTTGGTCTTCTTTGACTAGGTTTTGCAGAGCCTCTTCTTGGTCGTCCACTTCCATCAAAACCCTGTGATGAATCTAAATCTGTTCTGGTCCGCCTGTATGCTGGGAGATAAACATAAATGAAAATAAATGCATACAAATATAATTTCATTAGTATAGGAAATACATGTATATTTCTTCTTCCTTCAGACTATCTTGATTAAGGATTTCTACAGCAGTCATATGTCTAACAAGCTCTGCATAACATGGGTTTTTGACATGGGTTTTGTGCCAGACACTCTCCCTTTCACAATCAAGTCTTAAGTTTAGATATTTTGAAGGAAAATGTGGAATGGCAGAATGATAATACAGTAGGACGTCTGGCATTTGGAATCCAAAGGATCGGGAAACACAGGAAATCAGGACAAAATTTATGTGAACAGAATTTTTCTATATAATTTATACCCCTGATCTGGACAACGTCTCAGCAAATTGGGAAAATTTTGTCAAGTGTTTTCTTAAGTTCTAAGAAATCTCAAGTAGAATTTTCCCATTTTTAACCACATTGTCTCACATTACACATGAATAAAACAGTCTGCTATTATGAGACAATGACAATAACAAAGAAAATTTTCCTGATATTGACAAATCAAGGAAGTGCTCAACACCTGGACTCAATGGGGCAATGGATCAAATTGAGAGCTCGGCGAAAATGCCGTCGAGTGGATAATAAAGCTGCAATGTTCCAATCACTGCCGAAATCTTTGATTGACATGTCGGTTTCAGTCAGTCTATCACCTGAATTTTTACAACCAGCAAATAAGCCATGTGTTTCTGGTCAGTGGTTGAAATGAATGTTAGGGGTCGAGCTACAGGGTCATTCAACCTCAACAGACCAATTAAAGATGTGTATTCATAGACTCTCAGGCACTGATGGCATTTCCAGTGGTCGAAGCTTCTCCCTAGTAAATTAGGAAACCCGGGACATTAGGATGATTTTTCAATCTCCCTGAGGTGTCCCAATAACAGAGGTCCTTCAGTATTGATTTTGTCAGGCAAAAGCTTTTCGAAACATTCATTACAATTTCCAATTGCCAAAGGTTTTCAGATGTGCAGATGGCACAAAGAATCTACAGAACCATTGTGACAAGAGAAGACACTCATATCGATTTCCATAGGATAAGGGATTTAGAAACATTTTAAGAATCAAACTTTCTGAAGCCAACATCATCAATCTACTAAAACCATCTTTATGATGCAAGAAAAGCATTTTAAATGTTGGCATTTGGTTTACACTTTAGTTTGATAAAGCCACTTCAATAAATGTGCATTATTTTCATAACTTGAACTTTATTATAAAGACAAACAGTGAAGGCTAAAGGAATCTTTTTGCATTTGCTTCAAGCAACAAAGCAGCAATATTTAAGACATAAAATATTCATTTAAGCCATCCTTTAATGATTCTGTAAGTAATAGGCCCTTTATGTAAGTGGAAATAAACATTAAACGTCTTTCGCAGGAAATAACTAGAGGCAACTGATTATATGCGGTTTGAAAAAAAAAAAGAGAGTATAAGGATAAAAGAAAAGTGACAAAGAAAAAAATAATAAGTATTTTACCTGGATTACTGAACAGTAATATTTATATCATAGAGTTTGAAGAAATTTATACAGCATTGTGTGAATAAACAACAAGAAGTATAAGCAATGAATTATGGATAGATCTCATCCACATGATTCTTTCAATTAATAACACATTTTACCAAGATCTTCCCTGGGTTCTCCATAACTCATTGCCATTGATGATTTTGCACGTTCTACTCCTTCTTTCAAATCCTTTGCCAATCTTTTTGCTGCTTTGCTGTCACTTTGCCCTTCAAAAATAAAAGAAAAGTTTGATGGTAAATAAAGGTCAGAAACCACAATATACAATGTAATGATAAGGTTATGAAATCGTGTGCATTACCTTGAAGATGCAAAGAGTAAGTGGTTAAAATTTCCACCTGAGAAAGCTACAACCATAACTAGTAAAATCCCTGTATGAAATAAATTTCAGTGTATCTAGATTCATGTAATTTTGGAGAAAAAGCTCTTTCTGAATACTCCTAACTACCAATTAGTTTCAATAGTTTCATTGATACTTAAATGAAAGGCCTGTGATCGTGTTCCTTAAGGAAGACTTCAAAAAGAAAAAAGAAAATGATAATAAAAATGCATCCTCAGAGGGCTTCTTGACATTTAAAATTAATTTCAATAACCATGATAATCATTTCTTTATAACACAAGCCTTATCCATATGATGATGCAGAAACAGTATTATTAATGATCAAAACAAGTCAATTTCACTTATTTGAGTGTTTTTCTTCTGTCTTCCTCTCGTAATCATCAAAACCCTGTTCAAATTAACATACCTCTCATCATCAACATACTTAGATAAACCAATATGAATAACATACTACCATAGAAATAGATTGAACATATTACTACCATGAAAATCCATTTTGAGTTGGATACAGGAAAGATATAAAGAAGTCCTCTAGATTGATTATGGTGCTACATTTTCTATAAAACACAATAAATGTAAAATGTATTAAATTGTGTAAAAAATGAATGTCAAGGAAAGTGCTTTAAGTTGTAAATATTGTCAATAAGTTTTGTTTAAAGTTCTGTAACAGAACTGTAATTTCATGTTTGTCATCCACTAAATTGCTATTCCTGGTAATACATTAGGATCCCTGTTATTGGGACAGGCCTGGGATATTGAGCTTGAAAAATTGTCTCAATTTCCTGGGTTTCACAATTTGCCTGGGAGAAACTCAGATCGATAGAGGTAGAAGGGTCATCACTGCATGTGAACCAATGAGTCCAGGTCTTTAATTGATCTGTTAAGGAGGAATAACTCTATAGCTCCTGTTCTTATATTCATTTCAACTCTGATCGAGAACACCCGGCTGTTTTAACAACCTTGAGAGTGTTGGTAAAACAAATGTAGGTGATGGACTGGTTGTAGATGTCAGCGGAGAATGCAAATCGGGAAGCGATAGATTTCATTACACACCCTCATTATCCACTCAATGACATTTCACAGAGCTCATTTTCTTAGTTCGTCCCATTGTTCATGAGATAAGCCGACTGTCATTTATTGCAAGGGTTTGTCAACTTAGTTTATGTGTTGGTATAGCATCTTCTTGATTTGTCTGTCAGGACAATTTTCTTTTTCATTTCATTGTCTCATAAGAAGAGACTGTCCTGTTCATGTGCAAGTTAAGGCATTATGGCTAAAATGTGAAAAATTATATTTGAAATTAATTTGAAATTAAGAAAACCCTTAACAAAATTGTCCTGATTTGCCTGGACCTCATCCCAATTAAGGATATAAATATAAATTATAGAGAAAAATTTCTTTCCTTGGAATTTTGTCCCGATTTCCCAGATTTCCAGATTCCCTGGGGTCCCAATAACAGACATCGTACTATACTCTTCACTCTCTTCATTTTTGAAGAAAAGGGGATTTTGTACTGAGACTCAATATTTTGCAGGGCTCTTTGTTTCGGTTTGTTATATTTTGATTTCTGTTTGTGTATTTGTTAAAAGAACATGTCATTGACATCATTCTCCTGAAATGGAATGGATTTAGTTATGACATCACAATAAACAATGAATATATCTCATACAACTTAGTTCACGTGGACGCTATGGCAAGCAAAAAACTCTCAGGGAACAATGACTAGGATCAATTTTAGAAATAGGGCTCTGCTTTTACAATAAAATATGTTGAACCATGTCCACACTCAGTGAGCATGCATGTCTATCGATGGATTGTAGCCAAGTTACAAATATTTAGGCATCAAATTAGAAAACAAGGGCAGCTCAACTGAAGAAATTAAAGTAAGAAAAGACAAAGCAGGAACATCTTTGGGCAGAATAGAAAACAAAAAGACAAATACATCAGCTTCACAAAAAAGGTAGTTTATTTATATATATGTAAATCTCTAATACATTTGTACACTTATTTTTGTTGGATGGTAGAAAAACACATTCCAGCTTCAAAACAGACATTAAAAATGTTGCTTTTCACCAACAATGTTGAAGAAGTTGATTTTTCGTCAAATATCTCAGAAAGTAAAAACACAGTTGGTTAAAAAAAAAAAAAGACATAATCAGAACAAGCAATATAGATTCTACCCGGGGAACAAAGATTGAGATACCGGTAGTAAGATAGTTAAGTCACTTACGATGCATTTACAGAAAGTCACTCCCAAAAAGATTGGAATGGTGAAAGTGAACAGAACAGACAGAAGAGGTAGATCTAAATTCTTGAAAGAGGAAATTAATGATTGAAAAAGCCTTTAAAAATATAAAATCACTATCATCAAAGAAGTTGACCCAAATGAGCAAGACAGTGATATGTTAACCAAGCAAGCATGACTAAAATCTGATATCTGATTTCTGCTGACCATGGCAAAAGGGATATATAAGAAAGAAGGCACCATATATGTAGGAAAATGGGTTATGTTGATTGTAACTGTAAATAGAATGTTTCACTGTGGAAGGTGAAACTTTATTCAATGAAGGCAATATAAAATGCAATAGGAAAAGGGGTTTGTTTCATTTTGGAAGGTGAATTTTTATGCAAAGAAGACGGCATAAATTGCAATAGGAAAAGGGATTTTGTTGATTGTAATTGGGCTGTGTCATTGTGGAGGGTGGGGGTGGGGGGGTGAAGTTTTATTCACTAAAGACAG
>JAOWAY010459441.1:0-13043 GCA_028565895.1 Goniobranchus geometricus | reverse complement strand
ATAAAGTCTGTCACTGTCCACTTAACCCGACCCAGGGGAAAATAGGCACAGCTTTGGCTGGAAAAGTACTCTACAACAGACTTGCATCCTTTTCAGAGAGTGATGGATAAAGTCTGTCACTGTCCACTTAACCCGACCCAGGGGAAAATAGGCACAGCTTTGGCTGGAAAAGTACTCTACAACGGACTTGCATCCTTTTCAGAGAGTGATGGATAAAGTCTGTCACTGTCCGCTTCATGCTATAGAAACTGGGATAAGCTCCAGCCCTGGGAGTCCTTTTGGCTTGAACGGAATACTTTACATACATGCTGTGAAAAGGGAGAACAAGAATTGGTTTCAACGCAGAGTAGCCTACCTACCTCTTTAATTGAAATTGAGAGAATATTTTTACAAATGGTGTAACTCATCAAAACTAAAAAGACAATGTTTTTTTTTTCTGTACACTTATAGCATCTGATACACAAAGCATACTGTCACAGCGAAGCATCGGAGATGAATCGTCTGATGAATCTGAGTACTCAATGGATTTTCACCCTGACAAGGCTTTGGGTGTCAGGTCCTCCCGGGTCATGTTGGCAGCCCTGGATCAGGTACATTGCTCTTTACATTTTGAAATGATTTCACTCACCCGTCACTCATAGCATCTCTGTGGGCCTCTGTTGAATCGATGGTCACTGCAGCGGTGTTCACAACCTTCCTCTGTTCTTTCCTGTTCCTGACCATCTCAGTCATCTGAGCATCTCATTTGCCATCATCTCTGTGATGTCTTTCTAGTTTGATTAATATGCTTCTGATGATTTCCCCTGTCTTCTATTTTCCTCAATTTTGCCTTGTAAAAACTGGAGCAGTTATTTTTGTTTTGTTCTGTCTCGTTGCCCACCCCACATATCTCATTTTCATTTTATTTATTTCTTGTAGTAACTGTATTTATCCGTGCATAAAGTTTTTTCAGGACACTCTCTTTTGTCTTCTGTCTGTCCATATTTTTCTGAATGTTCAACAATAAAAACCACATTTCTACAGCTTTCAATCTCTTAAAATCTTGGTAACTTAGGGGCCAGGCTTCACATCCGTATCCGTACAATATTATTATTAATGGGTATTAGAAGCTTTTCGTGATGTTCCTTTTAAGGTTCGTGGGGATGTTCTTGTCCCTCCTTAAATCTTTTGAAGTCATTTGGGCAAAAAATGAATATGAAAAATAGAATCAAGATGCCTATTGTTTTGACACAATCAAATCAGAAAAGGATATCTTTTAAAAGCAATTTTTCCTCTTCGAAATTCAGATGCTTGAAGAAGAAAGTCGAACGTACGCTGAGGCCCTGTGGGACCATGTGACCATGGATCTTGATGAGCTTGGCTTCAGGGCAGGGGATCTGATCCGTGTCACGGATGCAACCGACAAACACTGGTGGTATGGCATCGTGGATGACCAGCAGGGATGGTTTCCTGCTACATTTGTACGGGTGAGGACAAACTAACTAAACAATTCAATTCTATTCTATTCAATTCAATTTTTATTCATCCCCATTCGGGGAAATTGTTTACAGACGTGTATATATATATATGTGAAATAATTTTTTAAAAAAGAAAAAAAATATATATATACACACATAGTAAAAAAATAACATTTGAGCATTTAGATAATAATCCCACACATGCACATACGTATAGTTTCACCGAAAATTTAAAATCATGAAGTTCAGTTCTATACAAGTCAATAGGTTCATACTATAGTAAAGATAAGAGAGGTTTTAGACAGAAAGTCATTTAATATAATAAAAGATTTTCATTCATGAATATTTAAAAGGTCATCAGAATCAGTTGTAAGGTGAAAGATTAAAACACGTAGGCACAAGATATTGTTTACAAACTGTTGTGCGAAGAAAGTAGAGTTGAAGGTCCTACTGTAAAAGAAATAAATCACAAATTTGAGTCTGAACACAGAGAACAAGCAAATGCATGACTTACTAGACTTGATGCTGTGTCATGGCATGTAAAACATGATGTAAACGCCTCAGATCTCTCTTGTGATTTTCGCCATCATTGTTGTCGATCTCCAGCACTTGATCGTAGATGGTTCGGGTCATCCAGCATTTTGAGATTCATCTTGTTGTTTAGGCAGAGGAGGTCCCTGCTTAAGACCAGGGGTAATGTTGTTCAAGGGTCTCATGGCTTTGCTGGCAAGGATATTCTCATTTTTTCCTTAAAACGTGTCCCATCTGGCACCCGCAGCTCTACTATGTAAAGCTCTGCCTTTTTACTAAATAGAATTTATGTCAAATTTAACCTTATGTGATATTCTGTGTACAGCACATCGAGACCAAACATAAAGGCGCTATTCAAGTAATTTTTTGAAATTTAGTTCTTGTACTTGTTATTAAGGAGTACATGAATATTTTGATACTTTGAAAATGATCAGTGAAATTATGTTGATTGTGTTTGGGTTCTTTCTCTTTTTTGTCACTTTTTTAAAGTCAGTATGAATATTTCTCATTTCAAAATACTTTCACCATACTACTGATTCTGGTGAGGTTTTGAATATACATGAATGAAAATCTTTCATCATATTAAATGACTTTCTGTCCAAAACATCCCTTTGAAAAAAATCAGAATCTTTATTGTCTCTACAGATAGATGTGGCTTAATCATGAATGAATAATAATAATAATAATAATAAATGGCATTTATATACCGCTTATTCCACAGAATGTGTGCAGCTCCAAGCGGTTTACATTATCAATTCTAAATGACACACACTATAGAAATATGGACGTATGCATGCTTAAAAACATACTAGCATATATTCACACATTAAAAAGTCACAAAATTTTTTCGCCCCTCGGATATCAACATGCGTTAAATATATAGTAATGACAACATCATTGACATCAATGGTTATGTTAATACAATTCTGTTGAATGAAGATCATAAAATGTAGACAAGATAAATAATTCTGTATTTTAGAGAATGTTTAGAGGGGGGTATTTTCCTATGTTGTTGCATTATGGAAATAAGTTGAATTGTTTCTTGAAATAAAATGTTTTTAAGTG
This sequence comes from Goniobranchus geometricus, assembly GCA_028565895.1. Lineage (NCBI taxonomy): Eukaryota > Metazoa > Mollusca > Gastropoda > Nudibranchia > Chromodorididae > Goniobranchus > Goniobranchus geometricus. Next base: position 9,990 of record JAOWAY010459441.1, on the reverse strand, counting down.
GCTTTTAATAGAATACAAAACAGGCACATTTTAACAAATTTCATTAGATGACCCCACATAAGATATCAACAGCATTGATTATAATTACACATTTATTTATACACAGCAATTTAGGAGGAATTAGACATAGTGTAATTTTTTTTCTTTCTGTTAGATGCCAGATCTAGGTACAGTAGCTGGCAATTGAGATTATGGCTGTAGTTGCCTTACCAATGAATCAAATGACATCAAAATGAAATCAACTGAGAAGACTCCTATTTTTTAATTTCCCTTTTCCTTCGACAGCTTCGTGTCAATCAAGATGTCACAGAAGAGGAATTTGACTTCCTGTTGGCGGAGGAAGAGCCATTGGTCTCTCAACACATTGGTGGTTTAGGGATGACGTCGGCCCCGTTTATGGATAAACATCAGGCCAGAGCCAACGTTGTGAAGGAAATCATATGTGCTGAGAGAGATTATGTCAAACATTTACGGGACGTTGTTGAGGTTAGATACATTGTTATGGTTTTTCATCATGTCTTATACTTGCATGATGTTTTCTGTATCATATCATTATAAATTGTATACTAATTTTACCAAAACTGCCACTATGTGGGTAGGGTGCGCTTTAGCCCAGAGAAAGAGTGTTAGACTGTGAACTGAGAAGGTTTAATTCTTGCCATGGACACATGCAGTATTTCTTAAAGCAAGAAAATTTACCACCTGTATCCTCTCTAAATCCAGGTGAAAATGGGTACAGCTTTGGCTGGATCAGTACTCCACAATAGTTTAGTATCCTATTTAGAGACAGTTCTGATGGCCCAGTGATAGAGCGTCAGCCTCGGAAGCTGGAGGTCACGGGTTCGATCCCCAGTCAAGTCATACGTAAGACTTTAAAATTGTCATTTTAGTAATTGTCTCGCTTGGTGCTCAGCATTATGAGAACAGTACTATGACTGATCGGTCTGGTGTCAGTATACTGTGACTGGGTGAGTCATTCGAGTTGTGCCATACCTTATGGCTCATGTGTGGCAGCATTATGAGAACAGTACTAAGACTGGTCAGCCTGGTGTCAGTATACTGTGACTTGGTGAGTCATTCGAGTTGTGATATACCTTATGGCTCATGTGTGGCAGCACAGAAACATGTCAAAATAGCACTGTCACTGATATAACCTATGCTGTTGAAAAGTGACGTTAAAACCACAAAGTAACTAATTCTAAATCCGTTTTGCTGTCAGTTGCTTACTGAATAGACCGATTGCTTTTGTACACTAAGGGCGGCAGAAATTCCTGGGTGGTAATCATGGTAACAACTAAGGGGCTTTAGTCATGGCCATTGTTAATTTGTTGGGGGGGGGGGGTTTGTTTGTGTGTTTTTGTTTTTTTGTATTTTTGGGGTGTTTTTTTAGAGGTTACTTTTTTTTGTCTGTAAATAAGCTTTCCATTGAGTCTTTTAGTTAACTTAAATTTTTGTTGCGTATTATGCTTATTTGTTTATTTTAAATGCCTGTTTTCCTTTTTTAACAACTTTTCTTTATCTTCCAAAAATCTTTTTTGCTACTTCTGCTCTCTGGCTCTTACTTTTAACTAAACTTTCGTCTTACTTTTTTTCATGGGTGCTGAGATGATTTAGTGGTCGAAAAGTGCCCTTAAACACCAAACAAACTTTCTCAAATTAAGTGGTCGAATTAAATGCATGTTTGATTCCCTTTTATTGGTCAAAAATATTTATGAGCTTGTCTTCCAATCCTGGATACATCCTCCATATTGTGGCTTTATCATCGTGACTAGGACTTTTTTTTGTGGGCATACTTACCTTCGAGACATGCAAACTTCAGTGTTTTTCATTCTCTTCTATAAAGTTTAATTGAGTCATCATCGATATTCCTAAGAAAAAATTGGAAATAATTCTTAAAATGACTCATTATGTCTTTATCTTTTCAGGGATACGTTAAAAATGTCAGGAAGCGTCCGGAAATGTTCCCAGAGGAAAAAGTACAGGTTATATTTAGTAACATAGAGGACATTTACACCTTTGCTACCAACTTGTTGTCACAACTGGAGTCGTGCGTCAACCAGGAGGAGCCACACCTCAGTGAAATTGGCCAGTGTTTCTTGGATCATGTAAGTCACAAAATGCTATTTTCGCATTGTACATTGACTAAGATACGATAAGATAAGATAATACTATGGGACCTCTTTTTTTGGGGTCCTGGGGGAATCGGGGAAACCCAGGAAATCGGGACGAAATCTAGGAAACAGAATTTTTTTTCTTTATAATTCATAACCCTAATCGGGACGATTTTGGAAAGTGTTTTCCTAATTTCAAAGAAGTTTCAAGTATAATATTCCCATTTTCACCCTAGTGTCCAACATTACACATGTATAAGACAATCTGTTCTAACGAGATGATGAAGAGAACAAGGAAAATTCTCCTGACATTAAGGAATCAATAAGGCGCTCAACACCTAGATTAAGTTTACAGGCCCCTCCAATGAATGAGAGCCAGCTGTTTTCATGAAGCCAATTGGACAAACTAAGAAAATGAGCTCTATGAAGATGTCATCGATTGGATACTAAAGCTGCGTGATGAAATCTATTGCTGCCGTGCTACACTCTGACTGACTAGCTGGTTTCAACCCCAGTCTGTCACCTGAATTTTTATAACCAACACTCGCAAGGTCGTAAAGTAAGCCATGTGTTTCTGGTCAGTGGTCGATATGAGTGTCAGAAGCGGAGCTACCGAGTTATCCACTGTCAACAGACCAATTAAAGACATGTATTCATTGGCTCACTTGCAGTGATGACATTTCCAATGGTCCGAGCTCTCCCCAGGAAATTGGGAAATCCGGGAGAAAATCGGGACAATTTTTCAATCTCCCAAAGGTGTCCCAATAACGGAAGTCCTATTGTACCGTGCTGATCCACCATGAAATTTGCCTTTGTCACATCATTAACAAGTTCACTTGCCATTTCACTATAAATGTTTCTCACAGTAAACTTGCATACAGACATGAGCCTAAAAGTTCCAAGAAATTTCACAAAATGATAACAGTTCATGGTAAAGATGAAGATAAAGACAAGGACGTAAGTGAGGATAAGAAGACAGTGGTATCGAAAACATTAGTGAGGACAACTCAAGCATCAGCGATCATTATAATTGATGATGATGATGATGATGTTAATTGATTTTATGGCGATTTTTTTCTCCCTCTACCAGCATGTCCATTTGAAGATGACAAAGGAAAGAAATTATTTCCCATAATTCGTGACATTTTATGAAGCTGTGCCACGTGCGTTGCTTCACATGAACTGGTGTATTGGAATTCATTTTACTACTTTGCTTCACACTCAGAAATGAAAGATTTTCCTTCATTTCAAACTGAACAAGAAATTGTTATGGGTACCGACGTGTAGCAGCACCCGGGCATGCAGAGTCAAGCATAATTCTGTATTGACCATTTCTGGTCTATGAGCCCAACTGGGTGAAATGTGAATATTTCATGCTCATAGTTACCAAAAGGTTAAAAAAAAAAGTGTCCTGCACCATGGGTTCCATGGCAACCTACCATACTACATTGAATTCACTGTGTTTTTGGATTGAATATGCCTACGAAATGTGGACCCTGAGTGTAGTTTCAATGTCTTCAAAGTTAAGTTGCATAGACGAAAGATGTTGAATATATCAATGAGACAAGAGAAGTTTTTCTTTGGAGAAGTAACAATTTACAACATTTAAGTTTTTGTCCTTTAGATTAAAACTGATTTGAATGAGTATTTACTTTTATATAGCCTCGATTCTCATAGGACTTGTTTGAAAAAGGAAATAACAATTTATCGAGTGTTCTGGAGACAAAGGCTTAATAATGTGGAAAATATAAATTGTATAATTCAAAGCCTCTGTGAAGTCTAAATTTGCATCATTTAATATTCTCGATTTTTTTTTCTTTCTTTTTTCATTGTAAAGTCTAAGTTTGCATCATTTAATATTCATGATTTTGTCTTTTTTTTTCCCTTGTAAAGTCCAAATTTCCATCATTTAATATTCATGATTTTGTCTTTTTTTCCCCCCTTTTAAAGTCCAAATTTGCATCTTTTAATATTCATGATTTTGTCTTTTTTCCCTAGTAAAGCCCAAATTTGCATCTTTTAATATTCATGATTTTGTCTTTTTTCCCTTGAAAAGCCCAAATTTGCATCATTTAATATTCATGATTTTGTCTTTTTTCCCTTGTAAAAGCCCAAATTTGCATCATTTTATATTCATGATTCTGTGTTTTTTCCTTTGTAAAGTCTAAATTTGCATCATTTAATACTCATGATTTTATTTTGCTTTTTTTTCGCTGTAAATTCTAATCTTGCATCATTAAAACTCTTTAATTTTTTTCTGTTTTTTTTTTAAATTTCTATACAAAAGAGGAAAGGTTTTGAAATGTACTCTGATTACTGCAACAACCATCCCGCTGCCTGTGAAGAATTAAGGGAACTGTATAGAAATAAACGATACCGACATTTCTTTGAGGTGAGTGTGTAATTATGACCGATACCAACATTTCTTGGAGGTGAATTTGTGAATATGTGACATTTCTTTGAGGTGAGTTTGTGAATATGAATGATGCTGACACTTCTTTGAGGTCAGTGTGTGAATATGTGCTATTTCTTTGAGGTGAGTGTGTGAATGTGGGACATTTTTGTTTTAGATGAATGTGTGAATATTTGACATTTCTTTGAGGTAAGTGTGTGAGTATGTGACATTTCTTTGAGGTGGGTGGGTGTATATGTGACATTTCTTTGAGGTGAGTGTGTGAACATGTTCGGGGGCCCTCTTCTACTTGTTCGACCCATTTTTTAAATATGTTTTTCTTTTTCAATTTATGGAGCCTCTGTTCTGATCACATCTGGAAATCTGATATCTTTGTTTTAATTGTTGCTTTCAATAATCACCATTAAAAAGGCAAAGCAGTTGAGGGCTTCTGTATTTAAGACTAAAAATACAATCCTTTTTTTTGGAAGCAAAATGTTGTTCTTACCTCTTATATTTAAACATTTTGGCAAATGTAATTGGCTAAGTTTGTTTAATATTTGAGGCTTATCATGTCTATATATTATGACTTACTTATGCACAGGCATTTTCAGGTACTTAGTTCTAAATTATTTTAATTTTGAAAATGTTTTAAGGAAAAAGTGCAAACTGATTTGATTCTTCTAAACATATTTTCAAGTGCCCGATAAATCAGGTGTTTTGGACTGTAAAGCGAATTCTGCCACACCTAAAAATTGTTGGTTTCAATTGCAAATAAAAGGATGAAAATGAAAAAGACTCAACAAAGTTTGAATGTTTCTTTTGCAAGGATTTTGTTATTGATCTATTACCATATTTTGATTTGTCATGAACACAGTTCATGGTGTCCAGCAAGGTAGTAAAGTTGTAACTTGGTAACAAATTTGACATGCTGGTAGTAAAGTCAGTAAATGCTAGTAAATCTGAGTTTAACATGGCAGTGTGATTGGAAATAATTTGCAATTGGTAGTATCATGTTTCAGAATGACAGTAAGAGGCGCGTTTCTTTACTCTCAACCAAATTAGATTCTCTCCTTGCATCTCTCAAACAACAAAGTTCCTAATTTTTCCTCTATCTAATTGTCCTTTTCCCTTTTATACCCATTTTGTTTATCAAATATTTCACATAAATGAAGTATGAATTTTAAATTGAGAAGTGACTAAGGCTTTGTATTCCATGCAGAAATGTGTTGACTTTGGTAGTAAATTTTCCTTGTAAGTAGTAAATCTTACAAAAATCTTTTTGCCGGACAGCCTGACACGTAAGTTATTTATATTCCCTTTTTCAATCCGTGCTTCTTGTTTTATTTTTAGGCCTGTCGTCTGTTGCAAGACATGATTGAAATACCTCTGGAAGGCTTCCTTCTCACTCCAGTGCAGAAAATTTGCAAATATCATTTGCAACTGGCAGAACTGCTGAAGTTCACCCACAGGGATCACGCGGACTATGGAAATGTTCAAGGCGCCCTGGAGGCCATGAAGCGAATCGCCTTACTCATCAACGAGCGCAAACGCAAAATGGAAAGTCTGGAAAAGCTGGCTGCCTGGCAGTTGATGGTGGATGACTGGGAGGTGAGTGAATTCATTTTTTTGCTGTTGTCTTTTTGTCCTACTAAGAATTACCATAGGAAGGGTTATGTTCATTTTTTTGCCGGGTTTTTCCTTCTTTTCTTTTAGAACTATTATAGGAAAGTTTGTGTTCATATTTTTTTTTGGCTGGGTTTTTGCCCTTTTTTTTTTCATTTAGAATTATAATAGGAAGGGTTATGTTCTTTTTTTTTTTTTTTTTTTTTCCATTCATTTATAATTCTAATAGGAAGGATTATGTTCATTTTTTTTGTGGGATTTTTCCTTTTTTTTTTTTTCATTTAGAATTATTATAGGAAGGGTTATGTTCATTTTATTTTGCCTTTTTTTTTTTTTCATTTAGAATTATAGGAAAGATTATGTTCATTTTTTTGCCAGGTTTTTCTTCTTTTTTTTTCCCATGTAGAATGATCATAGGAAGGATAATGTTCTTTTTTTTGCCAGGTTTTTCCCTTTTGTTTTTCATTTAGGATTATTATTTTTTTCTGGGTTTTTTCTTTTTTTTTTCCATCTAAAATTATTATAGGAAGGGTTATGTTCATTTTTTGACTGTTCGAAGCATCCAACCTGATATGAGCAGGAATGTCTGCATTCAATTTGGGATTGCATAAAGAATCTGACATGAAAAGTATCAAATTTCTTCGGCACTTTTTTGCTATGAAAAATTTGTCTGGATTACTTGAGACCTGACAACAAAATAATGATCTAATTCAACAGGCTGCAAATTCCCCCAATTTTCATTCAACAGAAAATTTAAGAAAATCGCCTCCGAGTCAACCGTTCCTAGAGTTTGTAGCTTTAACAGCACTTGTCAACATTGTAGGTTATCTCAGCAGTGGTGCTATTTTGACATATTTATGTGCTGCCACAGATGTGTCATAAGATATAGCAAAATTTGAATCACTCACCCAGTCATACTAGTCATAGTAATCTGACAATGGGCAGACCAGTCTTAGAACTGTTCTCATAGTATTGAGCGCCAAGTGAGACAGTTACTAAACTACCAATATTAAAGTCTTAGGTATGACTCGGCTGGGGTTTGAACCCACAACCTTCTAAGTATGCCTTATGGGATTTTAATATAGGTGTGAGAAATTAGGACATATTACCAACCCTTTTCCTGATGTTTAATGCAGCTCCAAACAACATTTACCGTTACAGGGTGCAGACATCCTGGAGGACAGCTCGGAATCCATTTTCTCTGGTGAACTGAACAAAATCAACCACAGTGGCTGGTCCCAAGAGCGCTACTTCTTCTTATTCGACCACCAGCTCATCTATTGCAAAAAGGATCTGTTGAAAAAATCCAGTTTTTGCTACAAAGGCCGAATCAATATGGATAATTGTGAAGTGGTCAACATTTCTGATGGAAGAGGTAAATTGAAGAGAGTTTTTCTTAAACTCAGTATGTGCATTTACGATGAAAATTTCATTCTTGTTTTTAGATATGTAAAGCAACAGCAGAAGTCAAAAGAAAAGTCGTGAAAATGTGATTAGAAAACTCCACTGACATTAGAAGAATATCTATTTGTTAATTATTTTCTCAAAATCATCTGTTTTCTGTAGCAGCTGACTTTTCTGAAAAAAAAAAAAAATCATGAAATTTTGAATTTGGGATACTGAGTTTTGGAAAAACGCTCTTCAATTACAATTGTGGCTTCTGTGGACCTTTTCTATAATAACATGGAGATTTGTTCACTAATTTGCTGATTCTTCTCTTCTATTTCTTCAAATGCGTCTTCCGACTGACTTTTTAGAACTAAGAATAATAGTAAAAGCGCATGCAAAAAAATAAAACAGAAAACAAAAACAGACAAAACAGTGATTGTGTTCAAGCCTATGATGTCCAATATCTGGCCCCAAGGGTAATGTGGGAGATGGACAGTTTGAAAAGAGTCCATGTCTACTCCACTTTATCTGACAGAATCGGGATTCTATTCAACAGTCTTAGTGAGCAAGCGAAGAAGGAATTCAGGTGGCAATCTAGGTTTTAATGTGGTACTGTATAGTTTTGCCTTTTGTTTTGTCTGGTGTTAATTTCTGCACAATTATCCTTACTTCTTTTCATGACTTATGCAAATGACGAGTTTGGATCATTAGCAAGCTTGATCCATATAGAACCTGTACTTGAGCTCTTTATGTGCAGATCTTTTTTTTTTCTTTTTTTTTGACCAAATTTTAAGGAACAAAAAAGAAACACTTTTCAGGGAAATAACAACAGATTGAAAATTGTAAATCATGTATGTTTTTGTGCAAAATGAGATGGAAAGAGTTTATCATTTCAGCTGTGGTATAGGATTAAGGGTTTAGGAAGGCCAAGCACGCATTATAAGATAAATGAGAGAACTTAATAGATTATGGAGTACCAATCAAACCTATTTCCCCCCTGCCCCAGCCCTCCAAGGGAGTAGGAAATCTTGGATGGAAATCACTATAGTGACATTAGTCACAATGAGATCTTGGGTCAAACCTGCTCCTGTTGTTAATTTGGTGGTAATTTAGAATGGTTTAGGTAGGTGACCATTGGTCATTAAATCTTTTCTTGTACACTAATATGTCTCAATAATTTTTTAAAAAGTAATTATCTCGCTCTCTCCATGGTACAGATTCCCAGTATAATGTGACTGTACGCAATGCCTGGAAACTCCATGACAGCGTCAGAGACAAGTGGTATCTCCTGGTTGCCAAAACTCCAGCCACCAAAAGCCGATGGCTGAAGGCTTTCCAGGATGAGAGGAGAAGAGTTACAGAAGACGCTGAAAATAGTAAATGAAATTTTTGTCTTCTACATACCAATAATTATTGCAAGCTTTATGTCTGGTCTTTATTCTTATCTCTATATATATAAAACTCAGTTTTGGCCGACTTTGTCCGGCTAAGGCTTTTTTCCCACAGCACCTACAGCCACCACATTTGGCAAATGTGTTTCATAACGGTTTCAAGATTGCATTGAATTTTGGATTCTACAATTCATTTAGTTTTTGAATTTTTCAAAAATGTGTATTATTTCAAGTTGCTCGGCTCCGAGTTTTTATATAGTCAATGCTGTAGCCGAGTATTTAAGTGACTATTACATTTTGATTCTATTTTCATCTGTCATTTCAATCAATCACTCAATTGACTAAGGATCGCTTTTACAATGCTTTCTTTACTGAAAATTGTGGTGCCTTTCATTCTGATGTCCATTACAAAAGGCACTTGATTTAAGAATCTAATTTAGCGCTTGAAATTCAAGATCTGGATAGATCTACGTCTTTTGATTTGACTGGATAATAAATATCTAGATTTGAATCGAGAGTTTCTGCAGGCTTACTACTGTTTGGGCTAAACTAATAGGCCCACTAGATTTAGAATCTAGATCTTATCTACTAATAGAGATCTAGAGAACAGCCCCAGGCTCGAGACTCACTCGATCTTAATTCCTAGATCTAGAGCAGACATCAAAACCTACATTTTTACATGCACATTCTCTATCTTGAATCTAGATCTGAAATTCAAGATGACTTGGAAACCGAAACAGTGGTCCACAGCAGTGGGTCGTGAATTTACTTGTATAATATATATCATCGGGTTTGATTCCTGGTGTGGTCATTGTGATGTAAGCCTTGGGCAAGGTTATTCACCCTAATTGCCTCTGTTTCATAGTACTGTTCCTAAAGCTGACACTCGGTTTTCGGTTAAAAACCAAAAGACAAAATCAGAGCACTGAACACGTATATAGCGCTAAATCCACTATGTGCTCGAAGCGCTGCACAAGTTTTCCCCAATAGGCCTTTTCCAACCCAATACCTTCTCAACTCCTTGTGGAGTATACAGAGATGCAGCCATTTTACAAGCGCACTTGCTCTAGCATACTGACAA
>JAOWAY010459440.1:0-19707 GCA_028565895.1 Goniobranchus geometricus | reverse complement strand
TATATATATGTGTGTGTGTATGTGTGTGTATGTATATACATATGTATGGTGATTTATTTGGTTTAACTGTCGTCAAGCAATATTGTATATTAATGTCTCTTGGTTCTAGTTCGGGAACTGCCTCATCCAATTCTTTGTTAAATACTGTACAGAATTAGCCACTTAAAACCTCGCCTTTCTCAGTTTCTGCCTTGGTCTTTTCCTTTAAGGGAGTGAGGGTTTCGTGGGCCTCTGCGCCACTCATCTGTCGATGAAAAGTCTGTGGATGAAACTACCAGCGAAGACTAAAGAATGCATATCAATTGAGACACTCAAAGCAGTAATACACTTTCAATGAATATGAAGTTTTGCAGTAGTCGTTCATGAGAAATGACTCTTCAAGTCTTCAGAGAATTTTAAGGCCCGAAATAGAAAGAAAAAGAAGGGTGAAAGGGACAGGGCAAGAGAAGGGGGCAAAACTTTAGTCGTTGGTGGCTAAGGATAAGATGAATCAAACACTTCCATTACACATATGACAAACAGAGCTCCAGCTCCCCGAGGAACAGGTAATGGTACTAAATCTTGGAAAGTCATATTGGTCTAACACATTTCAGGCTAAGTTAGATCTAAGATTCTAGATAGGGAGCCCTGCCTCTTTCCGATCTAGATATAAAGTATATTAGTCCCAATGCGAAGGCTTCAATACCAACCAAAATGTATTCGAGATCCGATCTGCATAATAGATCTCAATGTTTTGTAAAATGCTTAAAAATGTGTAAACTAAATTTGCAAACGGCAAATTAATGAAACTCGCTCCTTCATTACTAAGGGGAAATAGCTACAATAAAAATTTCCGCGTTAAACTTTGAGCGATACAAAAGCTTTTTTCTTTCACACGCCAATGCTTGTTTTCCGACAGTCTTAGTTATAACCGTTTCAGGGGCACTAATCTCCGAAAAGCTTAAATTAGATGGGTAGGAAGACATTTAAGACCAGCCATTCTTATTCTTCTACTCCTCCTCCTCTTCTTCTTTCTCCCCATACTCCTCTTGCTTCTCTTATTTCTTCTTCCATAAAACTATGGCCGACTCAGTTCGACGGAGCCCTCCTGTCTTTGCATATGCGTTGGGTTGAAAGTGGCTCATTTGGTGTACTTTGAGGGTATAGTTACCGCATCTTAATAAAATTAAAAACAAACAGAGAAAACGCCCCTCCACAAAAAAAACCCAAAAGAACAACAACAGAACAACAACATCAACAAAAAACAAAACACACCCAACACCCCCACCCCAAATGAACATTGTATTTATCCACGAAGGGAAATTCGTCTTTTGGCTTTTAACCCCAAACCAGGCGACAGCCATAAGAATGGCACCGCAAAACAGGCAATTAATAGGGTTGCCTCAAAAGGACCAAACCGGGAATCGAACCCGCAACTTCTGGGTTGCAAGACGAACACAGCATCCAATGTGCCATGAGACCACTTGGCAACTCTGTCAACGGCAGTTTAGATTGAAATGCAATTATTTTCTTTACTGAGGAACAGAATCAGTTCTATATTAACGTCACCTGATAATCACAACACGCTGCAGGTAACTGCAACTCTTGGGAGAAACCACTTGAGTATTTTCCTAATTTGTTATCCTAATTTCTGTGCTTTAAAACCAATGATGTGAGTTCTTCGATATGAGACAGTATGTTTTATGTATACAAGAGTGTTAAAAGACCTCGGACCATAAGTTACTCTCCTACTCCTACACAGAGACACTTCGACAAAAAAAAGTGAAATTTGACATCGTGAAAAGTCTCCAGCGATGCATTAAGAGGGGAGGGGGGGGGGGGCTCTATTTGATTCTATACCATTACTTGAAAGAAGAATAAAAATTTTGCCTTCAAGGAGTTGTGTTCTTTTCACAAACAAACACGCCTGGATTCATTATTCAAGTAGTAACATTATTTGTTTTTAAATAACTGAAACTAAACAATAAAGAAAAAGCAAATGCCAACTTTTTAATGAGGCCATGATTCAAGTCATAATGACTGTCTGAAGCCGTTAGGCCCAGAGGGAAGATTTGCTGAAGTTATTGCATGTAAGTAGTGTCAATATGACTCATGTTATTTTCTAGACGAGGGTGGGGTGGGGGGTGCCTTGTAAGACCTCCGTTTAATCTTAGCTTTGGATAATTGAAACTTTTCACCGCTTTTTCTGGGCTGCGAGCAAGAGGCACTGTATGTATTTGAAGGTAGTGTTATCTTAGGTTGTCCATGATACCGCTGCATTTGATAGGTATTGGCATTTTATTCTACAATCTCGTAGTGTCTTAGGGGAAAAATAATTGAAGTGGCCGTTGATTCTGGATTCTGACATGGTGCAAGTTTAATTGTCTGCCTTGCTTGTCATGGGTATGTTTGGACTGTTCAATGAATTTTTCTTATTTTAAAAATCGCAATTGAACAACAGTGAGAGTAGGTATAAGATATCTCAAGGTGGCAGAACTGGCATATGACGAAGCGTTCACGCAAAGCAACAAGTACAGTGAGCACAACTCAAATACATTATTATAAGCATTGATTATGAGGATGAAATTATGTTCTCACTCACCTGAAGAATTTCACGGTTAATAAACAGGATACTTAGTTACTTTGTGGGTTTAACGTCACTTTTCAACAGCATAGGTAATATCAGCGACAGTGCTATTTAGACATGTTTATGTGCTGCCACACATGAGCCATAAGGTATAGCACAGCTCGAGTGACTCACGCTGTCACAGTGTTCTGACACCGCGCCGACCAGTCTTAGTACTGTTCTCATAATGCTGAGCGCTAAGCGATACAGTTACTAAAATGCCAATTTTAAAGTCTTAGGTATGACTCGGCTGGGGATTGAACCCGCGACCTCCCGCTTCCGAGGCGGACGCTCTAACCACTCGGCCATCGGATCGGTATTATCCTCAAGTATGGTGTACCATAAGGTAGTATCTTGTAATTCGACAAGTCTTTTTGGAATTTCCTATTTGAAATCCCGATAAAAAAAAAAAAGGTGTGGGGTCGATTGTGGGGTAGGGTATGAATCGCCTGTATAAAAAAAGTTCATGGCATTGATAATATAAGCTTTATTGCAGCCATTGATTATTCTAATGTTGTTTTTTTTTAAACTTGGTGTGAAATATCAGAATGCTTTATCAGGACCTGCTTTTTATTAATGGGGAACAGTTCGCCTACTTTGCGAAAGGCAAGAACGTTCATCATCATTAGGTATCTTGACTTTGGCGATCATGGTTTTCCACTCAGCTAACCTTATAAGGCAGGTGTTGCTACCATTCGGCATTGTCCATGAATTTAGACTTTCAATAAAAGTTATTCTCTGTCTCCCTCTACTGTTTTGCATGCGATCTTTCCTGCAAATGTGTCCTAAATGTTTGTTGTTGCCTCAGCCTTATGATTTTGATGACCTTAATGATCTCTCAAGATTAGCATCCTTCAGTAAGAACGTTCAATAATCTTAAACTTGAAACAAAAGCTCTGGCGCTTTTTATACTTTAACGATTGCCATTCTTAGAGTGAAGAGTTTTGGACATGAAGATTTATGTTCGAGATAAATAAAGCCACAATTAATAGAAAGAAAGTTCTTTAGACAACTGAAAAAGGCACACATTCTCTTCCTTTTAGTCCTTGTAATGAATGTCTTTTATTCCTCTCCCTTCCCTTCTCTTCTCTTCTCTTCTCTTCTCTACTCATCTCTTCTCTTCCGTGTTATTTTCACGATGGCATTTCATTCTTCATTCTGACAATTTTTCACAGCTCGTGTGAAAGTTGCATTGAAAACAAGGACTGTGGGTTCTGTTTCCGCGGCACAGACTCTGAAGGCTCTTGCCTGATGGCAGATGATGACAAAAATGACAAAGATGTGCAGTCAGAGAACGGCCGATGCAATAAAACAAACCTGGACCTTTTGGGAACACACTGGGCCCATGGCTACTGTCCCACAGATTACACCTGGATGGCTGTGCTAGGCTTGGCCTTGTTCGTCTTGGGATTTGCGCCAGGTAATGAAGATTGGATAATTAAGTGTGCCTTCTTCTTCTTCTTCTTCTTCTTCTTCTTCTTCTTCTTCTTCTTCTTCTTCTTCTTCTTCTTCTTCTTCTTCTTCTAAAAAAAAAAACAAAAACAAAAAAAAAAACAACAACAAAAACCAACAATACAAATACAGTTCTAACAGTCCCCCCACCCCTTTAATACTTTCATATTCTCCCGTTGTATGCATGTTTTGATTTCCCCTTTAATCTGATTTAATCCGATCGTGGGGTTCTGTCCAGAAATTGTATGGTCAAAGAGCTTTATGAAAAACACCAGAAAAGATGTAGATTGCTATCTAAACGTCAAGTATTATATCGTTAAATGATTTTTGGAAAGAAATCGATGTCAGGAATAATCCACGGAAAGAGAGAACATAATTGTACTTAACATAGCCGTGGGAAAGAAAAAGACTATGATTGCTATAGGCTGACCAAACGCAACAAAACTTACGCTCAGAATAATAATTGTTATATTGTTTTGTTACCTTATGCTTACTATTTCACAAATTGGAAAGTAAAAATGGTGAGGTGCTGCAGTTAAGTAATTAACGGTGATGTCAACTGCATTACGTTTCGTCTGCTTGTCTTTTTGTGTTGACCGATGAAGGGTTAGACCCGAAACATTACATCTCCTGTCCCGTCTTTATACTTGCGTAGAACAAATGGTATGCATTTCACGTGTTTCACAATGTAGATGTCGTGAATGGATTACGATGCAGAGGATCGTACTAAAAATGACAGAATGCAATCATAACGCCGGCATGCCCAAAGATTGTGCCTAATTTTGTCTTTTTTTCTCGCGGAAACTTTGGTACTCTGAAATACGGCCGTGCAGGAGTACCGAGCCCCTTTCAACCTAACTCGAGAACTGAGCTGCGGTTATATCAGGACCCATCCTGCCTCTTATCAACACAAGAAAGACGCGGCTTGATCACGACCGGATCATCAGATGAACATTTTTTTTTTTTGGTAATTATCTTTTACCCCCATCCGTTCATCTTTCACTTCTATTACCTCCTTACTAAAGTCAGAAACATCAAACCTTGCATAAAATTTATTTAGCTCATTCACCTTTATTATATCAGACTGTGTACTGGTTTTACTTTTGTTGTAGTTCAGGGCCATCTCTATGTCCTTCTAAGTTTCCCTTATAAATGTCCCCTGATTTAAACCCTCTCTCTAATTTTTCTGTGTATCATTTTTTACATTCAATTATCTCCCTTTTGGTCTCTTTTTGCTTCAATTTCAACCCAGTTATGTCTCCCTTGCCAAAAAGTGCTTTCTTTTCATTCAGTAAAAGTTTCAGCGACTTACTAACCTATGGTTTATTATAAGAATAGATCACAATTTCCTCCTTCTCACACACTTTTTCACAACAAAACTGGATGTAGCCCACTCTGAATTGATAGGAAGTTGTAGTAACAGTAGTGGTTGAAACCCTAGACAATGTTTGAATTTAAATGACATTTTCCGGAACCATATGTATTTCATTTAATATTGATACTTTGAGAATAACATGTATGTTAATGGAAATAAGAAGGATATTTTTATATTGTAACTTCCATGCATGAAATTTCTTTTTTTCTTTTGTCTTAATTTAGACTTACATGACAACAGCTTCGGTGAATGAGTTTTTCAGAGCGATAAGCTTCAATTATGATAGAAAGGGAGTGCAGTTTGTATCCACAATTGAAGGTATGGAACAAAATGAATGGTGGAGTGTCGTATACTCATGTATTATTTTTAATACAGGCGCACTAGTTGTAGCAGCAGTAATGTAGCAGTAGGAACAGTAGTATATCATGTACTACTAGTTGTAAAAAGTAGTAGTAGTCGTAGCAGCAGCAGCAGTAGTAGTAGTAGTAATAGTAGTAGAGGTACCAACACAGTAGTTGAATAAGTAGTAGATGTTTCTTAGAGATCTTTTCCTTGCATGTCATTGCAACATACAACCCAGTAAGAAAAAGAACATTTTATGGCAGACTAATTTTTATCCAAGCACACTTTATCAATACATACCCCTTATAATTACATGTATTATAGTACATAAGCAGCATTACAAATAACACTTGACTTCGTCATGCCTAACGAATGTGATACATCTTGACTTCAGGGTCAAGGCATTCAATTTGTAAGGGCAAGTTTTTAGGTCAATTCTGGGCCACACCATGGCGCAGTTGAGTCCTTTGGAAAGGCTTTTTACATTTTCCTACCGCAATCAGATGCTATTGAGTGCCCAACCAAAGGCAGGAGAGGATCTTGTCCGTATGACGGAGCAAAGGCTCCCAAAATGGCTGCACACTTTCTGTATTTGGATTTGAGAGAGTATTTGGTTTGGAAAGCCTGTCACTACCTTCAGGAAATACTTGCACAGGGCTTTGAGCATATAATGCAATTAAAGCTCTAAAAAGCACTAAAAGGCAGTCTTTTTCATCATGGATGAGTCTTAGAACATGTATTAAATGTATGCTTATATTTGTTACTGAATTGGAATATGGTGTTAAAATAACTGTGTGAATGTACAATGTAAACTTAATCTTTTCATTTTGGTCTCTGTAGGCTACAAAATGGTGATAAATATAATATTTTAATTAATTTCTGTTATGAAACACTTTAGCATGAACAATTCTTTTCACAGCATACAATTTTCCTTTCTATGGAGTGCAGTGGCATCCAGAGAAGAATAACTTCATGTGGGAGTCTGACAAGTCATTGGATCATTCCTCACATGCTACCAAAGTTTCACAATACATGGCAGATTTCTTTGTTGGAGAAGGTAATTTGCAAACTTTTAATAACATTTTTAAAATGGAAATTGTTACTCTACAAAGTTTATGATATCATACACACATTTTAAAAAATGACACATCATCAAACATGCCACTCCATCCATGCACATAAGACATCTAGGCCTACAGCACAAACATCCACTAAACAAATAAGGGTACTTCATTACGAAAAACACTTGAAATGGATGTAATGAAAACAAATCCGAACTCTTTCATCATTCTCCACATTGGGGGCACTGTAGCTCAATGGTAGAATCTTGGCCTGTGGACTGAGGGCAACAGGTATGATTCTCACCACATATGCGATTTCCCTTAAGCAAGAAAATTTACCCCTGTTGGTTCATTCAACCCAGATGAATATGGGCTCAGCTTGGGCTGGAAAAGTGCTCTGTAATAGACTAGCATCCAGTTCATGCTATAGAAATGGGCATAAGCTCTCACGCAATGAGCCAATTCAGCTGGAAAGGACTATTCTCTCCACATTTTGATTAAGTCTATCTTTATCAAAATCTTGAGCAACTTCTGAGTTTCTTAGAAAATCTAAGCAAATGTTTTTTCTGGATAAAGAGATTGTATATGTATTAAAGAATACTATGTGTTTTAGTTTGAATTCAGTTTATTTGCATGTACAAAGACTCAATTCTAAATGCTGTGAGCTTTGTTAAATCTGCATTATTAAATAGTGTTTTGCACCTTTAACTTTAAATTTTGTGAGTGTCCATGGAGGAGAATGCAACATGCAATGAATAAATCAATTTATAATTGTTGTAACTACCACCAGTAGCAGATGGGAGCCTTGAAGTAGTAAGCATGACATTAGAGACCAACAGCAATAGCAAACAAATATAATACACAGATGTTACACCCGAAAATATGATAGAAATCAAAAGTCAAATGGAAGAAAATATATATCGACTGATGACGAAAAAAACCCACAAAAAAAACACTCAAACCAACATTCTCAACTTGATGCATTGTAGCTTTAAAAGTATGATACAGTACTAAAGGAATTCTCAATATCCATCATCTTTTTCATTGATCCTGAAAAGTGAAAGTAACATTAAAACAAAGTTAAGATGTTACTGATAAGACCAGACAAAATTTCCAATACAATGTATAAGGTTTAATTAAATGAAATGAACACGCAGAGTATGTTAGTCATTTAACCTCTCAGTTCAGCCACAATTCACTCACTTTTTGTTCTTCACGTTAGGATTCATTTCTTTATCTCTTCATGGGGAATCTGATTCCACCATTAAAAAATTCTTCATTTGAGTGCTTTCTTTTTAAATGATTGGCTCGTCTATTTCTATTAATCAATTTACACCTGATCAGTGGAAGATACATTAAGTGTTACAAATAAAAAAAGGGTGTTGAGTTTTCACTGTTTCTGTTCAGGATTAGATCTTGAGGAAGTGCTTGTTTTATACTCTTTCTAATAAAAACATTGATTGGGTATTAACGTTATCAATCTAGACCCAAACTTCCAAGTCTATATTTAGAGCACTACTTAAACTCAATGGGTGTGTTGATATTTAAAAAATAATTTCATCAAGCTAGCGACCTCAATAGACAATGCTTCAAAAAATATGTGTACCATTATTGAATTCAGGTTGCTTTAGATCAACCTAAAACTTATACAATTGATTTAAAAGGAGTTACATTTGCTATAAAATTCACTTTAAATTTGCTATACAGTTTTTCCAAATTTGATATGCAAAGTTGGCCACATTTATTTTTTCGTTTTATATCACCTGAATCAAAATATGTTACAGACTCAATATGAATCTGACATAAGACTATAAGAAAGAGACAAAATCAATACTGAGCACAAGTTTCGTTATATTATTTGCACTTTAAGAGGCTATAAACTATAGGCCATCAATCCTTTGGCTAATAATCAAGTGCAGCTAATGCTAGGAGTTTTTCTTTAGAAGTATTGTCATCAATCGAATCAAGTCTCAAATGCTCACTTAAACAAATTGTTTATATCTGGAATATAATTGAATAATAAATATCTTTGGAAATGAGAATTCATGTCTACTGGAGCTCATAATTCATCCTCTCGTCAAGGCCATTTTTACATTCTACTTTATAAGTCACTGAGTTTGTAGCACATTAAACTTAGAAAGAAATTGTCACAATTCTTAGTGCAATTTTCAATCTCTTTTTGTTTGACCAAAACTAAAGTCAAAGCAAACAGCTTATAATGCTGCCTTTAAGGCAATTGGCTTAGACTTGGAAAGAGAGAATAGAGCAGCTGGTTTTTTGACTTACGTCCGGTGCTGCGTATCCTAGGAAAAACCAGTTTTTCTCTTAAAAACCAAGGGGTTGCGGTTTATAGTCTGAAAATGATGGTATTAGCCTCAGAGCCCTTTAAAGATAACATTTATTCTTTCGTAAAATACAGGTATTTTATCGTTTTTATGTCACACACAATACATAAAAAGATTTAATACATGTAAAAGATTTAAAATACATGTTTATGAATGGTTCATAATTAAATAATCACATGCATGATATTCTTATTTATTTTGCAGCACGAAAAAGTCAACACAAATTCAGTACAGAGGAGGCAGTAGCCAAAGCAGTGATTGAAAATGATTTTTTTGTTTACAACCCGAACACTACATATCAAGCTTATTTTTATGATATATCATCACAACCATAATTTGCCTTGAAGCCTAATGTCTTTGAAACAAAGCTTGTTATTATCATTTACGTGCATTTACTTTCAGTACACAAAATGAAAGAATTCTTACTCATTTAGGGACATTTTTCATATTAAGCGAGGCATGCAATCATCAATTCCAATGCACATACCTGTACGTTTTCCAGTTTACATTGTGATTGTATCCTTCATTTTCTAGTAATGACTCATTTGTCATAACTAAAATTTTAACAACTATTTACCACTGTTGCAACTATCATCTGAATGTCAACAAATTACATGTTTTTATAACATAAATAATAGTGTACAAAATAACTATTTAAGTTGTCATCATTCCATTATATTTTTAATATCTATTTCAAGTGCTTTGTAAATGTTCCCCAAAGGAATGCTGGTAATTAATGGGAATATGGGGAAAACATTAAACATGAAAAGCAAAGTACTACACATGTATATACATTGTAATTTGATTCATGAAGTTTTTTTTATCACTGGTGGTCATGTTCTCCAGACCTATTGTTTAAAAAAACAAAACAAGAAAAAAGACATGGGCTGTTATCTTTTTACCCATGGAAAAGATCGATCATCTGATGCCCAACATGTTTGCTAGATGCAAGTTGAAAGAAATCAGAAGCCAAATGAGGGAAGGATTTAATGTTTTAAAATCTAAGATTTGCAGTTTTTGAAAGCCATAGTTAGGCCTATTTCTTTTAACTTGTCTGTCTCATCAAGTCGGTACGTTTCATTTGGAATTTTACAATACATTACAATTATATTTATTATTCAGCCATACTCAGCATCCTCAACAATGTCATCAACGCTCTTATAATGTTAATTTATATATCCTAGCATAACATTACATCATAGAAGAAACCTTTTAGCGTTATTTACCATCACAACTTTTACTTTTACCACGAGGCTGGCAGAGGTCTGTGGCATTGTAGAGGATAAAAATGATATTATTTTGAATTGCTCCTTACATTTTTCATTGCCATTTACGCAGAAGTGATACTTTTGGCATTTAGCACAACATAACAGATCACTTTCCCCATATTGATAAGTACCAAACTGAACATTGCTTTTAATTTTTATTTGGAAATTGTCATTCATTCTTAATGAATTTGACCATAACATTAGTTATAATTTTTATAGAAAAAGATAACATTATATGGTTATGAGCATAACATTGTTATGGATTGCAACTGATGAAAATTCTATCATATACATATAATGTTATTATCTCTGCAAAGTAAAAAAAACAAACCCGAACCATTCATGGGCAATCATTTGTCTTTATTTAAAATACTATGCATATTTATATTATGGCATTTAAATTACAAGAAAATTAAATGCTTGCATTAAAGAGAAAGTCATGTTATTTACAAAGGCATGAGTGAAATATGATTCTAAATCTGATGTAAATCTCACTAAGACATGTATCTTTTTTTTCTCTTCTGCTTCTTTTTTTTTTTTTTAAAGACAATCCTATCTAAATAAATATATGAATAATGTCTTTCTGCATTTCTGCATGGCAAATATAAATTAAAAACCTACGATGCTGTAGTGACAATCTCTATTGAAGGATGCTGATGAAGTTTTGCAAATGGATGGTTTTTCAATATATATATAGTCTAGTGCTGTTAATCTGACCACAATTAACCCTACATACTGCCTGATCAAACGTGTGAAAGGGTACCTGTATCGTTGACCACATGAGCGCATTTATCAAACTTAACAGAGTAGGTCAAACCCTGAACCAGGTCCGATGGTCAGCAAAAAAAAAACCCCAAAAAAAACCACTCAAGGGAAAGTCATATGACGCAAGGGCTCAAGGATTTGAGTTGACACATTTCATCTTCAGTGGCCATGACTGCCAGTCAGTTATTACACACATGCAGATATGTGATTCAAATAATGCAAATGTGAGTGTTATATGCTCACAAAGTTGTTGCTTGCTGAATGGAATAAAAAACAAATTTTTTAACCTCCTCCGAACAAACAAAAAAACAAACCAGATCAGTGTAGAAATGTTATAACCTGTGATGAGAAATAATTACAATGTGATGTTGCATTCACACTTTTCTAAGGTTCATACATGTAATACTTCTGCTAAATTGTTTCTGAAAAGTTCAAAGTCGTTAATCCGACAAACTGTCTTAACCCAACAATTTTGGTGGCCTCAGACGATGTCAGAATTATGGCATTACACTGTGTGTGTATATATATATATAATTTTTTAAAATATTACACATTATGTTATGTATTGCATTGGCAACGTGAGTTTGATAAAGCATAGTATTCACTCATGGTTAGGGTGTTTTTCTCTGCTTAAGGTATAACTTGAAATTTGAAATTCCAAATTTCACTTTGGCACTAATAAAATATATTAACTTATTGGATGCTGCTCATCCCAGTTGAAAGGGAAAACTTTTGACAAAATGTAATGAGCGGTTTGATAATATATATTTTAATCTCAGAGTACCAGTACATACAGTGATATAAACAGGCCTTTTTTCTTTATTTTTTCGACACACTGCCTCCAAAAGCCCTGTCCATGATGGACTCCTTTCTATGTTAGAATAATACTGAAGATACATTTTGTGTATGCAGGCCTCTATTTATAAAATCTTTTTTTGAGGGATAGAAATCAGAATACATGCAAGAGAAATACTCATCCATTTTTAGTTGTTCTGGCAGTCATCTTTGCCCTTTCAAAGCCATTTTAAGGTGGAAGTGCTAATTTTCAGTTTACTATATTTATCAGATCACTGCGTTGCTGATGTTATGAAAAAGATACCCCCCCCCCCTCCACCCCTCACAAGGCAAATGATTTGAATATCTTTCAGTCCAAGAATCTGGACATACAGCAGAGCACACCTATAAAGAGTCCTTTTGTAAAGAACTGATGGAAATAAAAAACACATTTCCTTGCCCCGTTGTTTTTCCTCTTTTTAAGTGTGTTGTCTGAAAAAAGAATTACTGATATAAAGAACTATTTTTATTGCCCAGGCTTGTCCTTTATATCAGTGTTTCACTGTACATTATTCCGATTATCAGCCTTGGAAAATTATACATAAATATTACACATGCAGAGTGTCAAAAAAGATTTTGTTCAATGCACAGACATAAAATGCATTTCTCAAAAATGGTTTAAGCCCAGAGACAACTTCCTTCTGAGTCATTTGCACTTTATTTCATCCAAATCAGTCCAGTGCTTGCAAGATTTGCCCAAAATAGTGAGGTATCGCAACACCCCAATTGAATGACACCAACAGGTCAGCGGCTGGGAATAATTTACATTAGAAGACTAGATCATTTTCTCATTTTGCCAGAGATGTTGCAGCGCAAAGTAATCCATAGTTTGAGTAGAGAATACTGCTCACCTCAAATCATTTTCATCAAGCTCACAGATATGATTGTATGATAACAGTAAGTTTGTTTACCTGTACCATCATTAGATGTGATGTGCCAAATCCCTTGACCAGCACATAGTGAAAACTGCCATCAAACCAACCATGCTTGTTATAATTTTATCTTGTATGGACTTCTGGATTGGGGTAGGGTGTAAGGAATTCGTTAATAAGTTCTCTACAAGAAAAGTGTTTTGTACAAAGTGTCTTGGGCCGCACCAGGTGATGTATTTGTTTGGGACATCGTAAATGAGTGTTTGTTTGCATAATGATAATAATATGGAGTGTGTAAATTGAAAACCTAAGACAATCTTTACTCAGGGATGCTGCATGAATTTTTACTACAATAAACTAATTCTCTACACAAATAGTAATAATTTGAAAAATGTGAAATATTGTATATCTCATTGAAAATTTGATGACGCCTTCTATTCATTAATGTTTGTCTGAATCATTTTTTTTCTAAAAACTAAAAGACAATAAATAATGAATTTTAATTTTCCTGTTGTTTTATTTTTCTGCTTACATTATAAGGAAACTTTCCTCATGTAATTTGGTGTTAAGAAATATTTGTAAACATGAAAGACTGTAATGCATATGTGAGAAGAATAGACAATAACAATGAGTGGTGGTGCCGCGTTCAGAGAATTACAAAGGCAAGTAAGAACAGTGGAAACCTGATATAACTGGGATGGTAGGACCAGAGCAAAATTCCTGATATGTCAGTTCCCCTTTGAATCAGAAATACAGTGGAAATCAACATGTGTGGACTAATCCCTTAGCTACAGTACTCAATGTAAGGCTAGCCAGTCAAGGTCAGTAACAGTAACATACCGCTACCCTGCTTCTCTTGCTTCACGCTTGCTAGGTGGCCCTATGTGTAGACCTGCCCCAGCCCAGTGCGACTAAGCCTAGAATCTATTGGTTTGTCTTTTTAATTGTCCACACATGACGAATCTTTGTCCCTATTATAGGAGATTGGGCTCCAGTGAGGCCCTGTTAAAATCCTGTTATAGCTGGATTCTTGTAATTACAAGGCCTGTTATAAATGGTTTCCACTGTATGTGTGGAAGAATTATCAGGCACGCCAAAACTGTCATTTTTTGGTCTATGCACAGTGGGGATCCAGGGCATCATAGCATTAATGGAAATAAAAGCTATATGGTGGCCTGACTAAAGTTTCACTGCATTTGCTGACTCCCCATTGAATGAGGCTTAAGCCTGCAGATTCCTAACCAACTCAGACAAATTGGGCAGCCACTAAAAGCCTCACCAGCCTTCAGAGATTCACCAACAGGGTCAAAATGTGAATGTGAAATCAGTAAATTTAAGTTACTTAAGCGGTGCTGACGAAAATTTATTGTGGATACAGTACCCATGCTTTCCATTACAAGACACCAGATGGCCCTGCTCTTATAATTACATTAGTATTCAGATCTATAATAATACAATGTATGACCCAGGGATCTAAACTGCAAAATTTTTCAACCACTGAAAAATCGTGTGTTCCACCTGATAATATATATTTATAAAAGATCAAAACTCCGCATCAGCTCTTCATACAATAAACATAAAATATCAGATCAAAATCTTATACCCAGATCTAGATTTAGATATTGACAGTCATGACATTAATACCTATAACAACAAATGTCTGAGTAGAATCCAGAAAATTTAAAGGCAAGACAGAATAACTAACAAGGAAGTATCGGAAACAACAAGAATGAAACCACTGAGCGAAGAAGTAAAATCCACAAACTGGAAATTAACGGTCATATCTCCAGGCAAGATTAAGGAAGTGACTGCAATGAAGTCTTAACCTGGATACCAGATGGAGAAATGAAGGTGGGGATGACCGAAAACAACATGGCAAAGAACATTGGGGCCATAGAGAGACAAAGCTGGATTGAAAACAAAGGATGATGCAAGAAAAGCAACGACCAACAGAGATGACAAGAAAACATTTGTGAGGCCTTTTGTATCACAAGTCATGTAGGAGCAAGGTAGTAGCATGTCAGTAGGGTTTTCATTATGAATCAAATATTCTGGTCCCAAAGCTGGCTGTATTTTCAGGCTTCAACTGAATATTTGTTGTGGATGGAGGCAATAAATTCTTTTAACAGATCACATTATTGAAAATAATTATATTCAGACCAACATCAATGGTGCATTACCAGAGATAATGCCACATACCAAACATAAAGAACAACTAATACAATCAACTTCTTTAAAATAAAAATAAAATTTAATGAACACTCAAGTTTAAAATTCACAAGGAAAATTTTAATTCTGCATTCTGAAGTCAAGAGGTAACAAATACCGGTACAACAATGATTCATACTACACGTATGACTATGACTTAAGTGTTGAGTAAAGTTAACTATCAATGAGAATGACCCAATGTTCAGGAACTAACTGACTCTGCTGCACTGCGAACACAGTAACAAATACTGCAACAATGTATGCACCTGTTCAAGTACAACTCTGAATAAAAATATCTATCTATTCTCTGTGCCAACATTGTAGAACACAAAAAAATGTCTTCTTCAACTCGTACTTCCATTTACACATTCACAGGGTCAGGAAAAAGACATACACATTATAAATTTTCATTCATTATGCATACTGTTTCACACTAGATTTTTCTCAGCAAAAAATATCAACCCCCAAATACAAACAAGAAGAAGGATAAGATGAATAGAATTTAATTGCTGACCAAATATGTTAGAAAATACCTTCCAAAGAAAAAAACACAGACCTCAACAAGAAAAATGAGTCATATACAAATGCAAATGAATACAAAAGGTGAGAGCAGGCAAACCATCATCTCCGTTTGAAGCCATATTTCTTCCTTTCATAAAACAAGTCCGTCTTTGCACTTCCAAGGTTGACAATCTTTGGGCATCCATCTCTCTGATAAAACAAAAATAAAAGAGCAAGAAAAATGAATAAGTAAATTAAATCTAGTAATGAAAGATGGCTTTTCATAGTCTAACCAGACTTTTTTAGAATTAAGAACAAAATATTATGTGTGAACATTAGCCATTTCTGAAGGTGACTTTTTTTTTACACGTATTAAAAAAAATAGGATAAGGTGTTCCAAATAAAATGCAACCCATGGGGCCTTTTATTGGCACTCGTTTTGTACAGCACGTATTCGCCTTCATCTTAAATGTGAAAGCATATGCCTACCCATTCATAACAATCACGCTTGATCTGTAATCCACTGCAATTTGATATTTACCTCACAAATCTGTTTTAAATAGGCCTTTTATTAACGAATATTAACAAGAAATTCCAAAATAAGCCTAATAAGTCTAGAATTTCCATATCAATTTATTCAGTGGAATAATGTGATATGACCACAGATCTAATGTATATATATATTTAATGGATGTAGAGAAAAAAAAGGGAATAATAAATTCAAGAGATCTCGATTCTAAATCTAATCTAGAATCTAGATCTTGACCTAGAATATATACAATTTAATTCACCATACTTGATTAAGAATTGGACACCACCAAATTACTTTGTAAGAAAATTTCTTCCATGGAAAATGTCCTCATGTAGTTTTTAATTCTCTTAAATTCTTAAAGTGCATTTGAATAAGAACACTTCATCTTGTTGTAACTAATACTAATATGAGTAATAATGATATGAGAAGAAACAATTTCAAATCAGCATATAATGGGAACCATTGAAGATAAAACAAACAATGACAAAAGTCATTAGACTGATCATAATAATTATTATTGTAAGAGCAATCTTCACAGTACAAGAATGGCAATAATGATGATTATAATTCTGATAGCTATAGCGATTAGAGGTAGTGACAGAAGAACAATCGTAGTAATATCTAGTACTAGTTAAAAGAAATATGTTTATTTTAAAAATGACTGCCAATGCTGCCACTAGTGCCACAGCTCCACATTGATGAAAAAGTTTACTGATAACACTAAATGACTGGTCTTCTATCAGAGACTTATGAATATGACCATAGAGAGGAAGAAAGGAAGCCTTTTTCTTCAAGTGAATGTAATAACCTAGCTGTGAATGCCTTTCAGACCAGAGAAATGATCATTCATTTAAGAATCAAAACAGACTTACAATAGCGATGCACCAATAGAAAAAGTACATTCAATTAAATTGAGTATTTCAGTAAATTTGAATTGGGAACATCAAGCAATAGCCATCATTTCAAAGGTAAGTTTTGTGAAAAGGTCTTACCCATTGTCTTCACTACAGCACTTTCACAACAGATCAACAACATGCATTGAAAGCTAGGTGTGACGTGTCGCCAAATTATGACATCATCGTAATTGTATTTGAGTAAGATACAATTTAAAATTCTTTTTTATTGGAAGGGGTTTCTACTTAAGAAGTCCTGACCATGTCACTCAATAACTGCTCACTGGAGAATAATATTATAATAATGAGATCAGATTGTCTTCTCAATGCCATGAAAAAAAAAAAAAAGAAAGAAAGAAAAAAAAAACGAAGCATAACTGAGGAAACCAACTTTGATTGGACCAATGGCATCAACAAAGGATGATCATAGTTGTATATATAAAGTAATACATGACAAAAGAGTGTGTGTATTACTATCAGTTATAAAACACACTATCATTAATAAACATCCTCTAGTCACAAAGAATCTAAAAATCTAAATCTATCTTCAAAATAACTTTGCAAATGGTAGCTTGAAGGAAACCAAAACAAAATGGGTCTAGAATACTTGTACGTCTGAGCGCCAGCTAGTGATACCTCCTGCTTCGTCTCCTGTAGTCATTCAAGACTAGACTTGGGCTAATTCGCCAGCAGGCGGCTGCCCTGCAGAGTGCAAAGGTCACTTCCACCTTGATTCCCTTGAAATGATCGTAGACAAATCAGATTTGCAGAAATCTTAACATCATTCATCTCAGGGATTTGTACCCCAACGTGCCAGCCCTTTCTTGTTGCATGGGAAACGGCCAGGAGAGCCCCCATCAGGGCTCAATAAATCATAAATAGCATTTTAAATGGATCTAAGCAGCACAATAGACTACAATGCATTTTTTTCCCCATCTGTTACTGCCTTTCATAGCACTTTTCATTCTCTTTGTCCCCCTTCAAATTCATATTAGTATCTTTTCAGGCTCATTTTGAGACGACCCCATTTCATAACTTGAGCAGGGTCAGAACTGCCCCACACATTATGCTTAATATGGCCACTTCCACTCCATGTGACAATGAACATGCAGGATTAGAGAGAAAATGCATGAAGAGAAATTTGGTGCAATTTAAAGTAGAAGTTTATTCCAAATAAAATTTTAAAAATATAAGAGAAAGAAGTTTCTTCACTAAAACTAAAACAAAAAAAAAACTAGTGGTAACCCCCCTCCCCCTTCCGAAAAAAAGTCTTTTTTAAAGTATAAGCCCCCCCATCCCTCTTCTGAAAAAAAAGCTTTAAAAAAAAGTAAACAGAGTATTTAATAGCATAAATGAATAACTCACTGATTCAAATAAGATAGTTTAAGCTCAGATTATTCTACTTAATCTAATTAAAATAGAGGCAACGAAAACACACACACACACAAATTGCCACAAAAACGTCCTGGCGCATTGCTGTACAGACCATGCCAGCACCACCATGAACCTGCCATCCCCATGTACACAGATTTGCTTGACTTTGGCTAACTGGGGCACCTTGTTACTTTAAATAACGGATGACATAGTGTCTATGTAAAGGAATTTGGTTATGAATCACTGTTTCCGGTCATTTTCAAACATCTAAATATTTTTTTTTTTTTTTTTTTAATCTGAGCTCTTATATAGCGCTAAATCCACTATGTGCTCGAAGCGCTGTACAAGTGTTCCCCGACAGGCCTTTTCCAACCAGACACCTTCTCAGACGATACATTGTTTTCAAACTTGGACATAATATAAAGAAACGTATAGAAAAGCAGCTCACTAAATATGACTGTCGTGTCAGGTCTGTGAATGACGTCCATGCAAATTTTGTAATAAGTGTCAGTGTAGAGGCAGTCGCAAGTCTCAGAAAAATCATTTTCAAACATGTCTCCAAAATCCAAGAATCATGACAATTTTTATACTTTACACTAACGTCTTCTCCATGAATATGTTATGCTTTGTATGTTACTTAGTCTTAAACAAAAAACGTACTTCTACTTCAAATTTTGCTTTTTCTCTTTTTAATATGATTAACAGCTGAGAGAGGAATCGATGTGATTTGCAACAACAAGAAAATAAATTAATTGATAAATTTATAAAAATAAAATGTCACTTGAGTGACTTAAACACAGAGCAGGCTTATGAAATTGACTTGTTTTTTTTTAAGGGTATGTTTATTTTAGGACAAATCCTTCAAAGTTAATTTAATGCTTTAAATTTATCTCTAAGGTATACTCCACGATACAATTGATAATGAGGAGTCAAGAGAAGTGTTTGTAGTCAAAAATTTTATTTAATAGATCTTGTCAATGATCCTCTTTCTACTATGTGAAGCTGAAATTAGACTCAAATCAAGAAGACTGTCACAGATATAGGCTTTTATATTATTAACCATCGCTGACACGGAATCGGTATTTGTTCATGGCGAATGTAGGGAAACTGAAAAATCATATGAAAAAACAAATTCAGAAATGTCCCGACGGAAAGCAGAGTAATTAGGGTCTAAATGAAAATAATGAAAGTCACTCGTCACAGTTGACCTTCTTCTTTCAAATATTCACACAGTGAAAACTACTTGTCACACAGAAACACAATTTTCACAGAATTGCAGT